>VWZF01001696.1:1216265-1377128 GCA_013396755.1 Sclerurus mexicanus | reverse complement strand
AAAAAAAAAGACTGTCACACTAGCTGACCATAAAGGTAGATGATAAAGGTTGAGTAGAACTATAAAGTGGAGCCAGAACATAACAATCTGTTGGCACCCAAATTCAACTTCATTTGTTTTCCAGGGATTCAAGAGAGACTTGTTAAGACTGAAATGACTTTCACTCCCCACATTTTTGGCTTCCACAATCTCCTCCTTCTCTCAGGAAACTTTCTGACTTGAAGGATGAGGCAGTATTGCTTTCCCTCTGTTTCTGTATCTTGAGGCTTATATTATTTCTGCCTCACAACATTTTCCTCAAAGTCCTGGGAAAAGGAAGCTTAAGCCTTGCATTGGAGTCATGTAGCTTATCCCAGTCAGAGGTCATTGCTGGACAGCAATAATAAGAAACACTTCACTTTAGTTAACAACTAAAAAGTAGTCTAAATTTTATATGAAATAAAAATTGATGTTCACCTTCCAAAAAATATAACAAAACCCCAGGAGTTCAATGTCAGTTCTGAAAAACAGTGACTGGAAGAGAATACAAAAGCACGATTAGTATTAAAATATGGCTGAAAAAACTTCTACAGCAAGCAGACACTCAATTTGCATTTGACACTATAATTAAGAAATATTAATGTATATTCACTCTCAGCATTCCCTCTTCCTTCAAAGAAAATGAATACAGAAATTTTTTTTCTCAGACACTAAAATCTTCTCTGTAACAGCAAGAAACTAATTTTATGTTTTGTCCTGATTAAACCAAGCTGAAAAATAAATTTTACATCCTTAAAAACATAACAAAAAACCACACTATTTCTCTTACAGTGTAGAATAGCATCACCTATTTCAAAAAAAATCTAGAAATAAACTGTTGGATTCTAGTTTTTAACTTCATATGCATAACATCATCACAAAAAGCCACTGCATTTGGGCTAAATAAAAAGCCTCTGCATTAGCAAATGTGCAAATATAAAACCAGATTTTGTTCATAGTACACAACTAATATTATCTTGAGCCTAGCTTCCAATTTAGAAACCCATGTTTAAGAAATACCATCCTACCTTGATTTTGCATGGAGGTTACATGAACAGGCTAAATTATGCTGTATATACTGTTGATTTTCTTCAGCTCCCAACGATGTGCCAGCTCTTTCATACTCACTGTGATGACACAAAATACATAGACCAGAATAGCACATATTTTTCAACTCCCCTTTGTTAGGGTTGGCAATGTCTAGCACTTTCTAAAGTCAAGGAGTTTTTTTATATGAGTTTAATAGTATAGCTTGTTTAATAGTTCCCATTTAGAAAAATTCCACGTTCTTTCAAAAAATTACATGCTCTGCTCCACTCTCAAAGATCGATTTGCAGAACACTTGCATATGTAAGTTTTTTACAACTCCAAAGGTATTTTAAGAATGAATACCTGATGATTAGTTACTTCAATGAAAGACATTTCATTAAAGAACAAGATAAGAATTTGCCTATAGAAAAAGAAGATGAAAAATTGCTTTGTTCTCTTTAAAAAAAAATAAAAATATTGTGTGGGAGCAAAGCTTTCGCAACAAACTCTGCATAATTCCTGAATATGAAATACAGTGTGAACATCAATGTTCAACTCTCATGTTCATTCGCATGAACTCGAGTTTATTTGCAGGAGTATTTTGGCAACCATTGTAGAATGTTTATTCCATTATTTTCCTAGATTGTTTGCATAGTCCTTCAAATTGATGAAAAGGAAGAATGTACTGAAGTACAAGAAACCTACTCTTATGAAAAAGTTTTTCCATTGTCTCTGCAGTGCCAAGCACCATACATCTTCTCCTTTCACTGACTTAAAAATAAGTCCTTTAAAAGTAAGGGCTTGCAGGGGCTAACCTGGTGGTCTAATTTTTTAGTGTTTTCCTTTATCCTTTTCGCAGGAGGAAAAGAGAGGGAAATTAATTTTTATATAGCTCCCTAAGTCAGATGGATTTGGGAGTGTCACAAAAAAAGAGAAGAGTGAGTGTGAGGAAATGTCTGTACAGGGAGAGCACTTCTCTTCAGTAAAAAGAGCTCATGAAAATGCACAGCCAAAAATAGTAGCCACAGGAAAGTGTTTTCCAGAAACAAAATTCACAGCCGTATTTAAGTATAATCTGATGATCATTATGTTAACATGATTAAATAAAGGTCATGCAAAGATCACTTTAAGTAGTGTTATTCACTGTTATTTTAGCAGATTATCTTCATTTATTATTTATATATACCATAGCTCTTCTGTCTTTCAGACACTAAGACTGTTCTCTAAGAGACACTGGGGATAGTAAAATGCATGTGTAACATATATTTCAGCTTTAGCAGGAGTTTTGGCATTGCCTTTCTGAAGTGAAATAGGGGAATAGTCTTGGAAATTGAATAAGGGAATGTGGCCTACATGAAACAATTATGGGATAGTGCAAAAATTATTTCAAAAGAGTATTCAGACAGAAGATTTGAAGCATTCAGTATCAAAATGGTAGCACATATTGAATGGAGTTATATTTTCATTCCAGCCCTGGTCAGTATCTTCATCTTAATAATGGCAAAAACTGTAAGAACATCAACGTCTAAGAGATCATTGAAGGACAGGATAAGAATTTAAAATTCTCTCAATACATTGAAGCAGATGTTGAGGGGGAAAAAAAGGTAACACACTTTAATAACAGCAAATGCAAGTTTCAACATTTTTGTAGCAATGAGCAGCTGATTGAGGACAACGAGTTTAACAGCAGTCTAAACAGGTACAATCTAAACATAAGGTTTTCATGCCGCTCCAAAAAGAGTGAACAATATTATGGGATATGTGAGCTGGAGTCAGTGGCAACAGATGTGAAGTAAACCTTCACTTCTACTCAGTTTCAATGTGGTCCTCAACTGAAACACTCTGTCCATTTTTTTTTTTTCTGACCATAGAATAGAAAAGACACTTTAGAAGATATATGCTATGAGGAAAGCTTGAAAGAAATTGAGCTATTTGGTTTAAAGAAAATAAGGCTAAAGGAAAACTTCCTAGCTGTCTTGAAATCTGCAAAATACTGTTGCAAAAAACAGGCATCTTAGGATATTAAAACTGGATGAACTACCTTTTAAAAGTTTTCTGCCTCTCTTTCTATTGTCAATAAAGTTAGTCCTATTTAAATTAGTATCATAACTTTCCCATGCATAAATTACATTAAAAAAAAACAAGGACACTTTCAGATCACACAGACCAAGATTCATCTAATGCACTTCCCTTCCTCGGCTATAATTCAGGTGATTATTCCTTTACTTCAAGTGGTGGTGTTTATGACATTTTAAAGGCACAGTGGAACACATAAAATGAAATAGATGAGCTCTTGACTTTGGCATTTTTTTAAATGTACATAATTTACTACTTGAAACAGATTTAAAACTCCTGATACCTTATACATAAAAACAATGTGTCAGTCCAGCTTCATTCACATCTGAGTTGAGATCTGACAAAGGTACTTATCTGAGCAACAATCATATAAGGACAAATTCTCCTCCTTATAGGAATACCTTCTTCAAAGAGCACAGGCAAATTTCATCAGCCTCCTCCAGAAAACCTCACCAGAAGCCACGACATATACATTTCTTGTCAAGACCCCTACCTCCACCTTTCTTGGGGCAGCTCCACTTTAACAGACTAGCCCTCAGTTAAACCGACAAAAGTTAGTCCATTTGTCTAACAGCAGTGGCATTTGTATAATAGCCAACCAAAGCTCAGGGTACATGCATTCACCTTATTGGCTTGCTGTCTCATAAATTATAAAATTCCAGCATGATTTTTATATGCTGATTTCAATCAATTGTTTACTAGAAAGTTTAACTTCCCCATGGGCTCCTTGCACACTGCTGCAAGGCAGGTTAATGGCTGCCACAGCTACTTGGGTGGAACAGCTCAGAATCAGTTTTCTTTTCCATCCAACAAAAAAATCCCCTGTCAATATGAGTGAGGTTGTCTGTCTTCTCTGCATAACAGCCTAGCCTTTCCTCCACCCCTCCTCTTTCTGACCTAGAAGATTTTATATTTGTAAGTTAGGAAGCAATTTTCTGGTTCTCACCACCCTTTCAAGCCCTCAGATTCACAGGGTCAAAACTGATGAAATGCAGATGTAATGGTTGCAGTGCTATTTACATTAACAACCTTGTTGAGACTGTAATCCTTGAGAACCCACTTATGAAACTCAAATAGAAACTTAAAATATGTCTTCTATCCATCAGAATTAAAACTCTCATTCCCCAGGTACTCTCCAAGTGTTGTATTTCAGTGCACTCCTTACAATATTTACCCAGGCTGTCCATAAAAACTGCTGTCCTAAGGAGCTCCAGGTCATCATCTGCTGTATGTCAGTTCTCTGACATAAAATATACAGAATACACCACAGGGGGGGTAGCTGAACATCCATGCTAGGGTTTCAAATTCATTAGATGTCACGGGGGCTCCTTTGGTTCTACATGGAGAGTGTGGAAGCTGGTGGGTGTCAAAAAAAGAAAGAGCATACTTAGAACTCTGAAGTTACAGGACTCTTCCAGTAATTCTTTGTTATGCATTTATTACATTAATATATAAACCATTTCATATATGAATCCAAACTTCAATGCCTTTTATCATTTAACCAGTCTGCAGTACCGGATATAAATCTAACACACACTTCACTTAGCCTCTTTTTTAATTTATTCACCTCAGCTTAGTCCATGCCATTTCTGGAGTCCACAAGTATCATCTAATCTCAGCTAAAAATTGCCAGAGTGCATGGGAAGTGTCCAGCATATCAGAACACAAGACCTAATAATCAGTTTTTGGGATCACTTACTTCATGTAGGTATCTTGGGAGATCAAGTTAAATTATCAGGACAGAAAAGTACTTTCTCCTTCCTATTATACTCTGAGAGAATACTCTTTAAATGACATAGTTCAAAAGTACCCACTTTCAAAAGCAGGGGTACTCTACTATGAGCAGAGGCTTTGTAAAAACACAGTGCTATGCATTTTGATGACAAGTCATTTGGTAGTGTTGAAAGTTGCTGTTATCACTTCATAAGCCATCTTTCTAGTGGATGAAAGCCTATGACCTAAGCCTAAGCATCCTTAAAAATGTCTCCCAAAAAGACTTATCAATGGGTATTGCGAAGGTAGAATTCAGAGACATGGTCTCAAGGTCAAGACCTTAAATAGGCAATAACATTATCGAAATAATTCTTTGCCTGGGAACATATTGTAATAAAACATCTCTTCTGCAATAAATAATAAGTACAGTGAAAAACACTAGCAATTTAACTACAGTGTAACAGTTGGCACTGCTGTCAGCTGTATTTCAAGTGCAGCATAGAGAGGAAACAGACTTTTCCTCTAATGAAATAACCGGTTCCACTTTCAGCCTAGAGATCTGGGGAGGAAAGAGAGAAGATATGAAAGCCTTAAATCCGGAGATACTCCATAGACTCTATATTATGATCAATATGCAAATACAGACAGAGAGATGCTAAATACATCAGTCAGAGCAGACCAGTTCCCTCTCAGCCTCATAGAAAAGAGACAGGATTTGAAAGTGCAGCTGCAACAGATCTCTCTCTTAAGGGAGTGCCTCCAGCTCTGCAGCCGAACATCTTCCGTACTCCATGGGTTCTACCACATCTTCAGAGAGACACATACTTCTCCCAGTCTTGACAGGAAATTATACACAAACAAAAGAAACCTGGCAGCAACAGCAAAACATCAAAAGACTGATTCAATCTTCAGTGTATGAGTGCAGGCTTGTGTTTCAACCGTTAAGAGTGGAGATCCTACACAACTGCAGCACATTTACACATCTTAAAAGGCAATTTTGTGATTAGACCAATCAGCTGTGAACTACAACTGAACTTTCAGTTTGTGGAGCTGATGCTTTTCCTCTTCTAATGTGAAACTCCAAGAAAGTGACTTTGGAAAATAACCAAATCAACCAATTCCTTTCCTCTTGTAAACAAGGAAAAAACCTGTCAGAACTCATCTAAGCATGTCTAACAACCACTCTTTCATTTGTTCACTAATGAAATTTGTTAGTCTTGAGGTACCACAAGTGTTATATTATAGGCATGTCCTTACACAGACAATTCCAAGACACTTCTTATCAGAATAAGCACTGAAAACTGTACTTATAAACAGGAGGGATTAAGTTTAAGATCCTGCTTTTTTATAAAGCATTCCAAAAATCTGCAGGCTGTCTGGTGACACAAACTAGATATCCTGGTCTCTCCTGAGCTCCTATCCTATGAATCTATGTGACTTTTTTCTCTGTAACTGCATTCCTACAAATAACAAAGTGTTTCTTCTATCTTCCATGCCAGTGATCATATCTATTTACCTTCCTAATAACTGGTCTTCTGGAGAAGTTAAGCCATGGAACACTGTGACCTGAAAAAAATTACCGCCAGCAAAAAGTCATAGAACAGCAGCCAACAGTGAGGAAATAATGTAATGGAAGCAATAACTTCATAGTCCAAGAAAAACATTTGTCCAACACTTATGCTTATGATAAATAGCTAATGAGGCATTCATGAATGGGCAGCCAGCGCTGAAGTCTTCAAGGGATGCAGGCATTTGAATTATGGTGGAAAGTACAGGGATGAATGTGAGGAAAATACTTTTCCTATAGTATTATTTTTTTTATAATAAATCTATTTATTTTTGGCTATTTATATAAGAACAAAATAAAACTCTTTTTTTTTTCCTTTAGCAGTATTGTATACATATTCTATGCATATAGATGTGTTGGTAACATCCTTGGACTGATTTAACCTTAGTTTTGTTATTGACTTCATTCGCATATGTATTTGCCCTTTAAAATCTAGAAGTTCGAAATATGTATCTATTATAAATAATTGTATTTTCACTTGAAAATACAATCATTTGGGAGAGAGGTTATTTTTCCTCATCACTTCCTTTACAGGGATCACACTTCACACATTCCTCTCATCCTTGTATAGCTTTATTCCCCACAGAAGTTCCAGATGACCTGCTGCTCTTCTACCTTCCTTCACTCCTCCTTTCCATGTCTGTTGATATATAGCTCCTTTAGCTACAAAGTTGTCCCTGGCAGTTTTTGCCTCTCATGTTTCCATTTCTCTCTGACACTCTCTAGCCATCTGGATCATCAGACAGCCAAGGTCCCCCATTTTTCCCCATTTGATTGTGGATAATGATCCCATCTGTCCAATTCCTGTCTTCTTCCCAGATCGCTTCTGCCAACAATCTCCTCCCGGACTCAAATTCCTTTTTGCCAACCACGGTGACATTGCAGCTGTGCCAATTCATCCCAGTGACATGATATTCCTTGTTGTATTCTCAGTTGTCTGCCACATACCTGAGCAAACCTCAGAGTCTCAGCAGGGGCAAGGGCCTCTAATCAATGCACAGCTCTCAAACTGTGCTTGGGAGAGCTCTTGGGGAATCACCACCCAGCTTGATGGAATCAGACATTCCATCCCAAGAAATAAAGGTGAAAGCTTTAGGTACTGGTGTTTCCCTAGAGACACCATGACTGCAAGTCACATTGCACGTTCATCTTGAGCTTTCCTGCCTGTTCGTGCTATTTAACATGTAGAGCACCCTCACAGAGCAAGAGGAAAAGAAACACATATTCTAGAAAATTTTAGGTGTGTGGTATGCTTGATGCAATTTGTCACTGTTTTGGAAGTCTGGGATGGCTTCTGTGACATAGCTGGAGAGTGTATCTTGGTCATCTAATGGGTATCACTTAGGGAAGGCTGAAGGGCTGACCACAGCTGCAGAATCCAAACACAAACAAGCACCATGGCCATTGCTGTCACTGTGTAATTGTTGCATCTGCTGAGAAATGCAAACAAGAATGTGCCCAAGATCTCACCTTTCAGAAAGGCTATGGCAAAACAACAGTTAAAACTATTTCCTTGTTGCATGGCAAAACCAATAGAAGACGTGATTAAGTCAGAAGGGGCAGAAGTTATGGCCTCAGGAACTGGTCCAGCATCCTGTAGGCAGTAGCCTGGATAGTTTCAGTGGTTTGATCCCTGAAAAGGTCTGAATTCCAGGAAGGCCAGATCAGTCAGTCCTGATTCCCATTCAGCACATGACTTGAATGTACAGTAGGACCAAAGTTGAGCCCAGGACACAGCAGTCCCTTGTTTGTCCACAGTTCATGCCTTCTTTCACAAATTAGTGCTGAAAAAAACCCTGGGCTTTACACAGCAATGCTAAGTTTCATCTTCTCATCTTATGAGGATCTGTGGAATATAGATAGTATTGTAAATCCCATTTTGTGCAGTTGGCTTCCAGACTCTGCCATTTTGCTCCCTTATAACCCTTTACTCTGCAGTCCTGCCCAGCCTTCATTCTCACTCCTAAGGACTGTCCTTTGGTTCTCTTTTCCCTATCTGAGGTGTTCCACTCACGTTTAGTTCCACTGTTGCTCCTGAGCTGTTCTCTAAGCATCTCAGTAACCTTTCAGTAATAGCTACTGTTACCCTAGCACCAACATTTCTAAAAGTCTTTTTGGGTTTACTTCGTCCAGTCATTCGAGATACCATATTTGACCCTGTCTTTTTTCTGGATTCCAGGGACACTTAGCTGGAGGGTTGGCACCTAGCCTTTAGGTTAAATGTTGGAAGTTTTCAGGATGAAAAAGGCATTCTTACTGACATTTAAAAATCTTGGGATAAGAGAACTATTGGTAAGAAAAAGACTACTTCTCTGAACAAAGTAGACAAGAAGTCTTATTAAGGCCTGTACTCTTTGTTAGATCTGGCTCCTACTCTAACCCTTTGTCATTATATGGAATGTGGTTATCTGCCATCTGATTTAGAAAGATTAGCAAGTGATATAATTTTAAAATAATTCTGAAACTGCAATTTTCTTTTTAAGTCATGTATTGAATTGGTAGGAAAAACCATTGTAATAGAATCAATTAGTTTTATGTACTAGAAAAGAAGAGAGAAATAGTAATTTTCAGATACTTCCTACTTAAATTTCACCATAAACTTGGATAGACATGTTTTAATATCCCAAGACTATAAAGCTATCTCCTACTTATATTGGCCTTTTTTTGTCATTGTCGTGAAAATAAGTCATAAAAACATATCCACAGTCTTGAATTTGTATTAAGATTGTAATAAATCTTAGACACCTTTATTCTGGAGATGGAAAAAATGATGAGGTCACCCCATTGAAGTGCCTGCCAATGAAGGAATACTTTCTGCAGTGCAGCATCCACTGATTTATAGCCAGATTGGACAAATGGCTTAAGTGATGGTTTCTCTTCTGAGAGCTACTAAGAAAACAGCAATATGAAATGCATTATGGAAGCTAACCAGTGTGTTCTTTCCAGAAGCTATTTCATATCAGAAATATCTAGTCAATCATATTCGTAATATATTGAGCAAATACATTGCTCAACATATTGAAAGTAAAACAAGCTGACACTTAACAAGGACGAATAAAAAAATGACTACAACTTTGATTGAAACTGACATAAATCTTTTTCACTCAGTGGAACAGAGCTGTAAATCATTTCTATCTCACAGTCATCTGGAGTCAATATAATAATCTCCAGTAATTTTGATATGCAAGAGGGGAGATGGAAATTACAATACCTACACAAAACACTCCTGGTCTAAAGATGACGTTGTGTCTGTACTACTAGCAACTGTGGTGAGGTTTTAAAGGCTGGACTCCCTATTCATTTTGAAGTCCCCTGCACAACCTCTCCTGTGCACTGTAGTGCCCTAGGAGGTGGTTTCACAGTTGGTTCAAGAACATCTACAGTCATGTTGTCACTGTAAGGGGCAGTGCACCCTCCTCCTTCACCCACCCCAGAAGTAAATTCCTGAATGCCACCAGCTTAATCACTAACCACAGACTCAAAGTGAACAGGGAAACTGCAAAGAGCACAAGAGATGCCTTGCTGTTGATCTGGGTTCCTCGCGAGCTTGCTATTGCCCAGTTGGAAGGTTAACAAGACCATGCAGAGACAACTTGAACACCACTACTACATATGTATTTTATGCCTGAATCTTCTGCTTGAAGCAGCTTGTGAAGAAGAATTCGGGAAAAGCATCTGTCATTAATGTTCAGACAAGGCAAAGTACTTTAGTGTTTACAGACATCTTTTGGATGTCTGTTGTGGAAGAAAAAGATACTAATGTTTTCCTCTGATGCATAGCAACACATATTTATAAAATGCTCCTGTCAAGAAATAATGGTAGGTAGCTTTGAATGCATAATCATATAAATCCATTATCTTTTAATTTTATCAGTTGGATTTTGATTTTTCTGTTCAATAAACATAGCTAAGTTAGCAAAATATTTTCAAATAATGTTTTGTTGGTTATTTGCCCTGCAGTTGTACAAATTTCTCAAATATAACTGTTTATTCTTATCTATGATCCATTCAGTTTCAGTATATGAAAAACTTAGGAAACTTAGGAGAAAAGACACCTTGCCAGAATCAGACTTGCATTCATTGGTGGAAAATGATACCTTCTTTGACATGGTTTCACCTGATTCAAATTGATTAATATAAGCTGGATCTTACTGAAGAATGCACAAAACAGTCAGAATTCTAGCCTTAAAATTGCATTCAAATATAATAAATGGCAAAATATAGACCTATTTCAAGAATGTGTAGTATCAAAATTACATGTATTAATGTATACATACATATATGCATGTGTATGGATCTTGTATGTTTGAATACTTAACAAACACTTTTGAAATAAGATCACTAACAGATTAAGCTGTCTTTCTTCCCATTTCTTCATGCATCTAATAGCTGATATATATAGTATGTGAATTTCTCATCCCTCAGAGCAAAAATTGCACAAAGAAAAACAAAAATAAATACTACCTAAAACATAATAAATTTACCAAATGAGTTCTACCTAATGCAGTCTGATAGTGGAACCCATGCACTTTCAGGATTCTCTTCAGATCTATTATTCATAGTCTTTTGGCATAATTTTATATACTTCTGCTTTCAACACTTTCGAAAACGCCTATTACAACTAATTCAAGTGCATTAAAATGAAAACCAACAGATGTTATTTGCTTTTTAAAAAAATATAAGAGAAGTCAAATACATGGCAAATTATGTGAGTCCAGTTCAGGACCATTAGTTTCATATTCAGCTCTGAGACCAGCATTCTGTGAATGCCATTTTTGTATGAAGCTATAAACAGAAAGAGGAAAATTGCAGAATTAACCTTTGAACTTAGTCATAACAAATCTTTAAGCATAATTAGCTGGAATACACAGTCATCCCCATGAACTGAACTTGGGGTATCAGCTGTACATAAAGGAAGCTGATTTAAGTGAAAACCAATCACTATTTTTGCAAAAATCATGAAACAAATAACCTAACCACTATGAATGGTATTGTTCTCTTCCTCCAGACCAAAACCAAGTTCCCACAAATCAGGGCCTTCTGGACATTTTTTTCAAACTATAGCTAATAAGGTCCATGGTCACCATGATGGTATTTTTTCTTAATTGTTCAAAAGTTGGGTATAACATGCTCTATTTATTTTTAGTAGGACTCTGATGTGCTGGTGTTTATCTTACTGCTCCCAGACCACAAACTTTCAAAACAGCCCCAGCTGCTCAGTGTCAGCCGTGACCTTCCACTGCTCATAAGCATGTTCTCGAGCCCAAAAGCTTAGAGGTCCTGGAAAGTCATCTTATTTAGTCAAACATCAGCTGCATGCATTAAACTTTCATGTCTCACACGTCCATTGGACACAAGAGATAAAGTCTGTGAAATCCAGTGGAATTCCTGTTATTTTTGTGCCTCCACACAACTCTAAGTCCATCACCTCTGTAAGAAACACAAAGCCTTATGAGGGGAAGGAACCAATGGAAAAATACTACTGAGATCTTTAAGGTCCCTTTCAACCCAGGCCATTTTATGATTCTGTGATTCCGTCTGCTGGAAAAGGATTCAGACAGCCACCATTCTGCATGAGCATGGCTATTTAATCAGAGACCACACCCTATGTTGTTACTACTGATATTATTTTTATTATTATTTAAAATCATATCTTCAACATTCAGAATAGGAAACAGGAAGACATAAAGGTCAAATCTGCAGATTTAATTTGCCAAGCTTCAGTTTTGTGTGTGTGGTTTGGTTTTTTTTTTAGAGTATCTGAGTAAAAGCTTTCAATTTATTCCATTTTATGAGAATTTTCGGCTTAGTATTTTGAATTCCGAATTTCCTTTTCAACAAAGGTGTTCTGAAGCAAATTGACAAATGGACATTCAGAACTCATATCATTTCTCTGCTGAAAAATACAACAAACATAAGGCTTGCAAAGGCAAAAACAAGTACAACTTCTTGGGCACTTTTATGTCATCATGCAGGGGAGGCACTGCCTTTGTAGACTTTATGCCAGCTGTTAACATTTAACAATTGCTGCAGATTGCCTGTAAGTACACTATAGCAGCTGTTATCCCTGGATTGCTATCACCTTCTTCAAACACTGGTTCACTCCTTTGCTGTCAGTTTTTCAAAGCAGATAATTTTTAATTCTATACTTATATAGTTATACTTTAATTCTATGCTTATGCAAGGAAAAGGTCACCCTCACAGACACGGAAAGGAGCATAGAGAAGAAATGGCAGAGGGAACTCAACACCCAGCCCCAGCTCCTCCCAGGCCCACCCCAGGAGGGCAGTCTAAGCCCAGCTGCTGCGGTACCTACACTGTACATAACTGTACATATATATATATACACATATTTGATACTAACAGACCTTCTTCCTGATCAGCCAGAGAAGGGAACAGGATGATGGCATTGTGTTTGTGCAAGTGCTGAGTGTGTATTTGTGTCTGTCTGCATGACATGTACTACATGCATGGACACCTCTGTTTGTGTGCCTACTGGGAATACACACTCAGCCTCACTACTGGCTGCACCCAGAGTATGGACACGCAGCAGCATCACTCTGTCAAGGCTAACAGATTCAGCATCTCCCTTATGTGCTATATAAGCACCTATCTTTTTCCAGCAAAAAATTAATTAGCTTCACCCCATTTAGAAGTCCTCTTTCACAGACTATACCAAGTGAAACATCCCACCTTGGCTGACACATTTCTATACATCTAAAAAAGATGTAGAAGTAGCCACATACAAACCACTTTCACTATCACAACTGTTATGCTCACACAAAGCTCTTGTTTTAAAATTGTGTGTATAATATTTAGAGGCTGTTTTACAGAGTAAATGACATGCAGATATGTTACTGGAACGTAAAGCAGTGCTTGTACCTGAGCAAACTTTCTGTCCAGAAGACAATAGTTGAACAAGGCTATCACTTTAAATTGTAGTTTATTGTTTTATTTCACATTTTTAACCTAGTAGCAGAAGCAGTATATGCCACTTGCTAGAAGATACTTTACTCATGGGGAATGTGCCATGTCAGGATTTTTGCTTCTTTCAAACTATAGAAGTGTTGCTATTGCTTGGAAATAAGAAACCTATACAAAATGTGAATTTATGCAGTAAATTTTAAGGGGGCTGTGAGAAAAGAAGACAGAAAGCATCTGGAGGAGGCTGAAGACTGAAACTGTTCGTTCTAGGGGGCAGTAAATTGCACAGATGGGATGAAGGCAGATAGGCTGGGAGAAAAGGACACCATGGGCTTACTCAAGTTGAGTAACACAAAAGTATTTGGCAGTGAACTCCAAAAGCTCCAGCAACCGATTACAAGATGGTAGCTCACAGATATTCCCAGTTGTGGAACATTCTTAGAGGGGACGATAAAACTAAGAGAAATGTTCTCAAAAATGTGGGGTTTTTTTGGAGTTCAAATCAATGTCTTCTCACAGTGTTAGCCTAGCACATCAGGATAGCAGCACACTTTTATAAGTAAATATATCCATCTCTATGATCTAAGACCGAGTAAAGGGTGGAAGAGCTCTGATCTCTGTGGACCACATACAATTCCTACTTACAGCTTTGAGAGCTCAGTTTCAAAACTCTCAATTTCAGGAGTACTATACCAGAACTTCATTTCACAGATTTCTCGAGTAAAATGAAACACTAAAGATGCAAATAGTTTTTAGCAATATTTTTTAGCAATGGTTGTCTTTCAAAGGCTCATTGATCTTACAAGTATCATTCTTCATTCTTGTCTCTCCATAAATTCATTCCAGGCTCAGTATAAAACAAGCAGTATTGATTTAAATTTGGCCTGCCAAATCCCATCACATCCTTCTGTGACCTGTTCCTTCACATGGATAAAATTAAACAGAGGCACTCACTAGACCCTTCCTTAAAAGATACACACACACAGGGATACCCTGCAGGAGTTAGAATAGAGTACATCTTTTAATCAAACCAACACAATAATATATAATAAGTGACCTGTCACTGAGTAATTAATATTTTACTTTCAGATGTACCAAAAATATGACAATAAATGCTGCAGAATATCAAACCACAGAAAAATGTCTAATCAGTTCATCTTGTTTCCCTAGAGTCCTTTTAGTCTTAGTGCTTTTAAGATCTTTAATATATGGCTTTGGATGAATTTTTGAAGAAAATGGAATTTCAAAGTGTCTGAAGAGCCAGATCAGGTTGTGATGTTTGTTTTGAAAAGAAAATGATCCCCAGCTATGTTTGCTATTTCAAATATTTTGAGGAAAACTATCTCCAACACACCACACAGTTTTGCTCTGGCTGTTCTTCATGCTTTCTGCTCTCGTAATCGAGGATGACCATGAAACACATCTCAGAATAGTTCACAGGAACCACTCAGAGTGGCCTCAGCTCCTGAGTCACAAATGTGCCTTGGAGACCATGTTTTCCTTAGAAATGAGTACTAAATGCAAAAGCTGAGCCCTCACAAACTTCAGGTTTGAGTGCTCTCGCATTTGGCTGAAGGAGGTAAATAGTCCTTTATTTAGGTTCCATAAGGACTCTTGAGATGTATAAAACTCTTTTTTTATTTTTTTATTTATTTTATTTTTCTATTTCAGTACTTGGCCTCTCTGAAGTCTTCCACCATATGGGGACAGAGGGCTGTCAGAGGAAGTCAGCACATCTCAAATTCTGAGTGAACAGGAGGAGGTTTTCTTCACATGACATCTACTTTACCTCTTAAATTAATTTCAAGACAATACCAGAATTCTGAAAGCAATTACACACAATCATGTAAGAACTTTTAGTCAGGGACTATGAAATTGCCTCAAGTGAAGTGGTCTTAGACTTCTGGAGGGCAGATGTCACTAGGGAATGTCACTATCTGTTTGATATTTTTATTCATCCCTTCAGCACCTACTGCAACACAGGCAAAGCCTGGGTACAGCACTAAAGGTAACATTATCATAGCACAGAATACATGTAATTTGCAATAGAAATTGCCATAGTGATTAATTTGTATGCTGACTTTGCACAACATTAAGGCATTTTGGGAAGTTCAGTACATTTCTATTCACCTTTTTTGTGCAAAATACAAACTTAATGATGCAGAATAGGAAGAAAATAGGAAATAGATCTACAATTCATGGGAGTTTCTCAAAGGTTACTTGAATATTTTTCTGTATTTCTTTTCCTTCCATGTTTCACAGAATATTTTAGAATTCCTTTTACTTGAGAATGTTTAGGTCATGTCTATCTTGGGAAGCTAAGGTCTATACCTTCTGAACACTGTAATGCCCCAAGCCCAGCTGTATCCTGACTCCAGCATCAGACACATCTACCAAGTGCAAAGGAACAGTCATGTACAGAATGCCTTCTGACAGTCTGAACTGCAGTAGTCCTGCATTGCACCTATGCATCCAAATAGCTGAATGAGAGCTTGAGCTGACAATATGTGATCATGCATGCCTGAATTCTCCTTCTCAAGGTGTCAAGTGCTTGAACTAAGTTGTTTTTGTGTGTGTCTGCGTTCAAATGTTTACACTGGAAATGACAGATAAAACTGATCTTGTGGGGACTCAAGTCAACAACTTCAGGACAGTTTGCATCTCCACTGAGGTGCCAGACACCAAGCATTTCTCTGCTGCCATGTATTTTTTTAAAGGATGTGCTGACTGTCCATACAAATCAGTAACAACTGAGTCTCTGTCAGCCCTTCTACAGCAGGTGCTTTGGCTTGCAAACATCCACTGTCTTTACCAGTTATTTAAGCTGTGGAAAACAGCATACATTTGCAGGAAAAACAGGGACCTCTTGAAGAAACAAAGTCTTAGTACTGAGCAATCAAGCTGTTTATAGTCAGTATATGGATTGTTTTAGCAGGTCTTACATGAATGTGCCAAAGATCATCTTTTTGAATGAGGAGTAATAATTGAAATTTAATTTCTGCTGTAACTGTTTTGTACTGATGATACAAGCTAAAATAATATTGGACAGATGTTAATCCGAGAATTACATATCCTTGTAAGGAAGTGTTTGGGTAACAGTTGAAAGGTGATTTATGAATTATAATCTAAAATATACAGGATTATTTTTCAATTATTATACTATTATGCCATAATGAAAAGAGCAAGGAAAGTGAAATAGAGCACTAACAGTCTTTTGCTGCAGAAAGCCATACACACATTGTTTATGAGCCAGCAGTGCCAAGAAGGCCAATGGCATCCAGATCTGTATCAAAATTGTGTGGCCACCAGGACCAGGGGCAGTGATCATTGCCCTATACTCAGCACTGCTGAGGCTGCACCTTGAATCCTGTGTTCAGTTTTGGGCCCCTCATGATAAGAAAGACATTGAGGTGCTGGAGAGTGTCCACAGAAGGGCAATGGAGCTGGTGAAGGGTCTGGAGGACAAATCCTATGAGGAGCAGCAGAGGAAGCTGGGGGTGTTTAGCCTGGAGCAAAGGAGGCTCAGGAGAGACCTTATTGCTCTCTACAACTCCCTGAAAGGAGGCTGTAGCCAGGTGGGGCTTGGTCTCTTCTTCTACATAACAAATGACAGGACCAGAGAAAATGGCCTCAAGCTGTGCCAGGGGAGGTTTAGATTGCATATTAGAAAAAAAATTCTTCACTGGAAGAGTTTTCAAGCACTGGAACACTAGCACATGCTTGGAGAACTGGTTGAGCTGTTGAGCCACCAGCCCTGGAGATATTTAAAAGACATGTCGATGTAGTGCTTTGGAATGTAGTTTAGTGATGGACCTGGTAGTGTTAGGTTTAGAGTTGGACTTGATGATCTTAAAGGTTTTTTTCAACCTAAATCTTCCTATGATTTAGTCCATAAGTAAGACAAGCCCAGTGAATAACTTCTACTGTGAAGACAAATATGTCGATTTCTCATAGCAACCTTTTCTAGATCATGATGTTTATGTATCTCAACACCAAAAAGTGCCATGAGATAGAGGGAAAACTGTTTAGGTAAAATACAGTTTTTATCATTTGATTTTGCATGTAAAATAAACTCTATCAATAATGTGGATACACAGTGATTCTAATGTTCATGTTCTATCTTTAAAAAATCAGATTTTCCTGCCACATGCTTCTACAGCAGTCATTCTTTAAGTTAATTGAATAAACATTAAATAAACATATTAAATACAGTGAGAGATACATTTTTCTCCAAACAAGTAATATCAGACTCAAATATAGTATTAAATGACAATGAAACATAGAGAATATTAAAAACACTGTTCTTGTGAAAAAGGCCAACAGAAGTCACAGAGGTGGCAATGGGATAGCATTCAGCTAAATAGGTTGCCCAGACTAGCAAGGCCCATAATTATGAACCTCCACAGTATGTACACCCCATCCATTTTTATTTCTTCATGTGTTTTGACTCATGATTAATCCTGTATGCATACATGCCCCTGTCCTCTGGCTCCAACACTGGCTCAGCTCTCCAAATTGCCACCAAATTCATCCAAAAGATTCCACATAAAATGTTTTCACATTTTCCAGTAATTGCTGTATTTTATTGTATGTTTTTCTCCTGCAGGTCATGTTCCCTAATCAGCTCCAATTTGGTCTCTGTTTATCATTACAGCATAATGAGAGTTCAATGAGTGAAAAGTTAAATAGCACAGACACTCCCAGACTCAAACTGTGTTACTTGACAAGCATTCTCCAGCCTAACAGAGGGATCTATGGCCTTAATTAGGCCAAAAACCATCTGTACTAACACCAGTATAAAATTCTGTTTGAACCTTGAAAGTGCCAACTCTAAGCATTTATTCTAGAATGCATGGTCATTTCAGACAATGAAGACTTACTTGGTGGATGGAAGACAGCTGCTTTTTGAGATAAGTGGAGCAAAACTTGGTACTACTTATTGCTGTAACTGGATCTTAGAGTGCAGACCCCCCTTCCTGACTTGTGCAGACCAATTCTTCTCCCAAGTGACATCAGGCTGGAAAAGTCACTGCATGTAGACATTGACTTGCAAAAGAGCAGAACTTGAAGAATTTGATCCTGCATCACTTGCTGCATAGAATTTACCAGAAGGTTTGTATTGTCCAGATATGTGCTTAGAGAGGACAAAAAGGTAATGGCACAGACAGGTGCAGAGCTATACTGAAGAAGGATAGAGTCATCCTGGACCTGGGAGCATGCTCAGGAATAAGAATACACTAACTCATCTGACAGTGACAAAAAAATTCTGCAAAACAGATAGAAGCTGTGATTAAAAGGTTTATTTTGAGAAAATAGAAAGTGTAGGTTAGAAACTGCAGGTTTACAAGATCATCAGCTTTGAGTAGTGTTATGTTTCTTATGTATATTTATCAAGTTTGTAGTGGCTTTCCAAAGCAGAACATTCCCTATATATTGGGCACACACCAATCAATCTGGTTTTCTTCGAAGTATTCTCAACGCAAACATGATAAAGCCTTGGCCAGCTTAGTCACACTATCAACAACATTAAGCAAATAAATTAGGAATTACAGTAAAGAGAGTTGGAATGAAGTTCATTTGCTGAGTAAACAACAACCAGAGCAGTAATAGCAGACATTTATCTGACGTAAGGGCAAAAATCAAAATAGACTGCAGATCTGCTATTACCATAATCCCTGATCTCAGCAGAAGCCCTAGTGAAAAATTCTTCTTGTGATTTTTGGCTGGTAATGTTTTTAAGAATTACAGCAAACATACTGACTGGATAAATCAAGATATTCAATATAAGCTTGTAGCATAAGCTACATTTATAATAAGAAAAGTCATGGTCTAGGCTCCAGATCTTTCCAGCCTCTAGGCAGCGTAAGCAGTCGCAACCTTCCGCAGAGCCTTTTCTGTCTACACAGTCAAGTTCCCTTTTTGTGGGAAACGAGTTTATGGAGGGTGCTTGTGATGTGAGCTTGGACAAGTAGCTAGACTCAGAACTCACAGGCAAAACAGTTTAGACTTATTTGTCTCACCTTTGGTTTCAGTCATCCAGTGCTGACAATGATGGAAGATATTGTGAAGCTGTCTTGTAGTTTACAGTGTGGGGGATAGATATTCTGTGAGCTCCACCAGGACTGTCCATCTACGATATGCTACCTGCAACAGGAGATGCTCAGTCTCAGAGAAAAAGGGAGAATTCCCTTCTCTGGATTCTCATGTTTCCATCTGACTGAAAAAAAGCCCTCTGTTAGAAGAGTCCAGCAAGTCAGTGCTCAGCAGTGGAGTGTCCACCGAAACATAAGAGAAGATAGAGGGATACACAAAAGTGTAAAGAATAGAGCTCTCTCATTCAATAGAGGTGGTCTCCAGCTAACAAGAGAGCAGATACAAGACACGGCAGAAGAAGACTGGGAACACCCTCACTCACATGGAATTATGCAAAAGGTTTATCATTCACAAAAGTTGAGGGGAAGCCTATTTAGCCAAGAACCATCTAGAAATGGATAGATACTCCTCAAAAGAGGAGCTGGGATACATAAATCTTATTATTTGTATTTTTTCTGAAGTTTAGTTATTTCAGAAGGAAAAAGTAACAATAAAAAATTAATTACACCACTTAACCTGGATTCTGTTATAATTCATATGGAGTAACTAGGAAATTATAATTATTCAGTGGTCATTTGATCAGACAATTATTTACAAATACTTTTCTATTTTGTTTTCTGGAAAACATCATCGAAAGACTATCTATGTCACCATGAAAGCTTAGTCTAGTAAAAAAGTTAACAAAAACTCCATTCCTAGGGCTTTCATCTGTATTTACCCATACTTGGGTTTTCCCTTTTATCTGTTTGGCCATTTCTCACAATTAAAGCAGTCCTTTATCATATTGCCAGATTGCCTTCAGCTAGTTTATTTTAATCTTGACATCATACATTTTATTTTATGATTACTCAACTATAGTCTCCAAGATGTAAACTAATTTTTATTGTCTAGAAGAGAGAATGTAATATGAAGCAGTGACAAAAAGAAACTTGTTAAACCTTATTTCAGGGAAACCCTTACAGAAAACACAAAAAGTGCTTTTTTTCTCACTTTTGTTGCTAGCTAAAAATAACTATACCTAAATAAATTTTTTTCTAGTCACAATACAGTGCAAATTAGGGCATTTCCATCAAGCAAGCAGAAAAAATCCAGAGAATATCTGCAAAAGTCTACAAAAAAAAATTAAAAATATTTTAAGAAAACATAACTTAAGAACTTGGGGATACTTAGTTTAGAGGGGAGACCACCTGTTTTCTACACAGCAAATCTAGGAGACATGGCATAAGCAGAGCACAACTCAAGTGACTGTTCTACAGTCAAAATATATTAGTGCATGGGTTTATGTCAGCCTACGTGACTTTTTTTTTCCCAAGAGTAATAATTTGTCTAGCAACAGGGACGGGCCTGGCATGAAAATATCTTTTGATGTACCATGGGTCTATAAGCTCTGCTAAAAAGCAACTCATGGGCCAGGCTTTAGGGGAGCTGAAGTGGTGCCCAGAAGGGAGTGAGCCCCCTTCAATTCCCATGTATAGGAGCAAGTTGAGCATTATAGGCTGGATCCCAAAAGAGCCAGGATGCTTTTTTCATAACAAAAGAAACACTGGCAGACCTCCCCCTGCTGAGGCAGGTATTCATGTGTCCCACTGTCCTTTAAACAAGCTGCCAGAGCCCTATCTTTTGCCACACAAGTGGTGGCCTGTTTTCATTCCTATGCAGCCATTATCAACCCGTTCAACCCAGCCCAGCAGGAGGCAAGCTACTTATGCTCCAGCTCTCACCAACACCACAAGGCTTCCCTGTTTTCAGCTTCCCTGTTTCCTCTTTTGCTCATGATTTTGACCTCCTCAACTAAACTCAGAGCTCCCTTCTGTGATCCTCTCCAGTAAGTGCTTCCGATAACCCCAAAAGAGCTTAATTCAGTTTGTCAAATGAGCAAATTGGGTGGTGAAGTACTTCATTTTATATGACCCTCCACTTTCTCACCCTTTACTGGAGAGCCAGATCAGTTCGGCCATTGCTGAATCTGCGAGGGGCCAGAATTACTAGGTCCGAAGCAAACCTTTAGGGTCTTGGTGGAGGAGAGATCTGGTTTATCTTTACCTGGCATCAGCTCAGTGATTCATAATAAAACCATTTATAGCCTTTCTTTATAATTCTAGCAGGCTGAGGTAAATGCTGAAAAATAGAAGGTGCTGCTTGCACTGTCCCTGGAAGGAGTCAACTTTACGAGTTGACCAAAACTGCTGAAATGGTGCCAATTTGCGTGGTTACAACCAGTAATTCTTCAATCCTTTCCTTAAGAAATAGGATATTGTTTACAAGAGACCAAGTAAACTACCCTATTACACAGTCCAGCCTTTACCAGTTATCATCTATTAATAACTCATGTATGGAAGTGCTTTTAGCTGTCACACATAATGAACCCATTGAGTTCTGCTGTGTCACCTTTTCCAGCCAGCACACTACACAGCAGGGGATGGAGGGAAGTCCTGTTTGTCATGATAGAGACACCCGTGAACCTAAACATTGTGCTGAAACAGAACTAAATGACAGGACTGATGGCATGTCCACAGAGCAAATAAAACACTATGGCTAATGCAGAGGAAAGCAGCAATAGGACTTTTGTTCTTCTGAGTAGAGGAAAGGAAAACAGACATACTTTGGTAGCGCACGTCATGTGAACCCAACGAAGCCCACAAGGAAAAATGCAATATTGTAATCATCACTTTCCCATGTGGTTTGTTACACAGCTTGTGTCCTAGCACTGCAATGTTTTGCAGTTTAATGGTGCCTTTTAAATTAAACTTCTCTGTACTTTCATTTGATTATAACTGTGGAATGGAAACAGTGTCCAAGCTAACCCAGGCATGCTTTATTGTCCCCTAGCTATCACATGCACACATTTTGAACTCACACATGTGTACACACCAGCCTGATGCAAACAAAGTACAATAATGAAGCTTAGTGCACTTTAATGGTACCAAAACTACCATGAAATACAATGAGAACTGTTTACATCCCTCTGTTTTTCAAGCACAACTTTAACAAACTGTTAAACCTTATATATCAATGGTTTTATAAATCGATTTTTAAATAGTTTTACAACAGGCACCTTACATACCTTTTATGGGAACGTAACATGACTCTAAATCTGGATTTTGTGTTCACCAGTGATGGGACACCAGCTTCCTTCTGATTCAATCTGTTTGCATAATTAAGTGCAGATTGCCCCATAAATGACATCTAGATACCAATATTTTCTAGCCTGTGATAATGAATTTGCATTTATTCTTTTATTATTTCTTGCCATATATCCACCAATTTAGCAAAGAAACACTACAATTCTTTTATGTTTTGCAAACTAAGCTATATGCTCCCCTAGCAGGAGTCTTTGCAGTCTTGACATTCTTCACAGTGGCAAAATGATTGGGTCAGCACTGAATATTCTTGAACATCCTACCTTTCCTTAGAATTTGTAAACACTAGTACTGATCACGTTTTCCCTTCAGCTGTTAATAAATTGCTAAGATACTGCTAGGCTACTGGCAGGATATCAGTTTGACTAAGAATATCAGCTAAGCAAACTGACACTTGTAGTCAGCATGAAAAGTGACTTTGTCTCATAGAGGCATGACCTTGGCCAAGAACATGCAGCCAGTCCAATGGGATTTTATCTGTCAGTAAAGAGAGAAAGAACTTTTCAGGAAAAAATCAAAGTAATCTGAGACAAATTTCACTGATATGACAGGACATGATAGGTTAGGACAGTTACCCTGAACAAGATTTTGTAAATACTTTAAAGAGCAATACAACTACAATTGTGTTAACAGGAGATCTCATGGGTGGATGACCATGTGCTCCAGTCTAGTATCTCAACAGTGTAGCTTTTCCAAGTTTATCTGTGGTTCTGTGGTAGAAATATATGAAAATACAAGTGATATATTTGTAACAACAGATAGCTTGAAAGTGACATGAGGATGTAAAACAGACAGAGGAATGTCTGGTGAAAAAGACCCTTCAAAACCATGACATATAAACACATACTACTTATACAGCAAATTTGAAATAATTAAGTAGATACATAACAAGCAAGTAGGACAACAGCTCAAAGATCCTACAAGGATTTCATATTGCAAACTCTCCGTTCCTGTACCACAATGAGACTTAGCTCCCAAGTCAAATACCTAAATTCAGATGTCTACATGCAGGCCATGCCCGAGTGAGCCAGCTCTGTAAGCTTCCCACAGACAGCAGCTTTCTCATCAACCCAGTCATTGGAGCCTGAAGAGGGGTTCATCATGTCCTGAAATAAATATTAAGGGTGAGATTCATTTGCCTGAAATTAAAAACTCAATGCCTTATGTGTAAAATCATGTAGGGTATTCTGCTTCACCTTAATCTGCCACATCAGAAGGACACAGGTCTTCTATAGGGGTGTTTGTGGATGTGTTGTGTGGTTGCCTCATACATCCTGGGGCATCACAGGCAATGGTAGACACCTTAAATTAAGGCAATCAAATTAAGACTTTGGGGACTAGTCTCCAAGCATCATTGACTGCATAAAAGGAACTTCCAAACGCCTATATGTATAGATCTAAATTTAGGTGTCCCATTCTCAAATGAATTATACCTTGAGAGATTGATCAGTCTCTTAAATATCTTAGAGCAACTTTTTGGTAAAATATGTACCTTTTTTACTATATATTAATAATAAAAGTGGGTAAATTGCTAAACACTATACTGGTAGAGTAGAAGCATCAGTATCATCACAATGTTTAAGTATTCAATGTCTAGGAGGAATTGCTGGACTTTGCTAGAAAATGTGATAATATTGTACCAAAAATACCACCTATAATAATAATAGTAATTTGTAATAATAGTATCAGTTCTAATTCTAACCAAAATATGGTATTCCAGAATATCAGGTCAGAAAATTTAGGGAAAGTCAGGCTACTATTAAACATGTCCTACACTCGAGAACATCATGTCTCAGTGGGCACACTGTGCCTCTGACTGAGATAAAATTCTGCAGTGATTTTACCAGTAATTGCACTATTCAGAATGGTTTGCACTAGAACCCATGTGAAAACAAAAGGTTTCAGTAGAAATAAAATTGATACAGAAGCAATTAAAGTGTTTTTTTCACTTCCATTAAAACCAAAAGGAACACTCATATTCCTACCAGAAACAAACATGAAATACATGGAATTTCTAAATCCATGCAAGACTAATTAATAAATCTCATCCAGAATGGGGGGAGGGGGGAAGTGGTATTTGTTAAATTATATGTTCTGGGAAGTTAATGCACTTAGGCAGCTCGGTGAGGATCAGCATGCAATACCCACAGGGACTGCTATAATGGAACAGTAATCGCTGGATCTTCTGACTGTCAAAAACACTGCAGAAAAGGCCTTGAAAGTGCAGCTTTATTACATCAAAGTTCTTGGTCCAAGCACTTAGCCAACATTGTCTCTGCCAACTCCATTACCAAGTTAGTCACTCACATCACTCCCTAAAAAAGAAAGTCTGCATAATACTGTCTCAAAATGTTCAGCACAGGTTTTGACAAATGATAAAATGATTTTCTTTGTGCTTTGTCATGTCTACACACACATTATCACAAACAACTTGGAAATAAATAAATAATGCACAAATTAGAAATAAATGCTGCATCTACTATCAAGAACTGAGATCCAGACAGTACAAATCTACAAGTGAACTAAACTATGTTTAGGTTCATTTTCTAGAACAGGACATCATATGTCTACATTGTTCAACTTCCTTCTCCTCCATAACATGGTAACCACATTCAAGGCACCTGTTGCTCATCCTGTGTGATCACTGGTCCATCAACCCCACCCATGCTCAAACATCACTTAGCTGACTTGGACCAAAATCACAAACATGACTCTTCTAACAGTTCATAAATAGCACAAATTATGGAGATTCTTGATCCCAAGATCATTCCCTGGCATGCTTAATTATCACATATAAATGTGCCTAAAGACTACTTACTAGAGATTAAATGGCAAACTGGAAATCTCAAGAAATTCCAGAGAAATCTCATCTTGAGTGGCAGTTATTGTCCTTATGATCTCAATGATGAAACTGCAGGTGATGCTGGAATAGGGAAGAGCTGAAGTAAAGTTTGAGATGGGCAGAATGGGAATTCTGATTGATCTTCACAAAATTAAGAGCTGATCTCAAAAAAAATAGAGTGCACCTCAGTAAGAATACTGTAATGCACTTGGCAGAATCAGCTGCACAGAAGTGCATCTAGGCAGCAGTTCTACAGAAAAGAAAGCAAGGGTTAAAAAGACCCACTAATTATGCAAATCCAGGTTCAGTCATCTATACAGTAGTTGTAAAAGACTCGGTGAGTCTCAGAACTATCTCTGAGTCCACATTACTGCAGACAGCCCACTGTGTGCTGATGCTCCATTGTGAGGGCAAAATGACCCAGTACAACATAGGGGGATACTGCCAGGTTGGCTGAAGTATTCAGATCAGATCCCCTTCCTTGATCACTTTAATTCCTTTCAAGCATCTGTGGTTTTGAGCCAGTGTCTCATGCCACTTTCCCAGGTCATCCTCAATGTCCAGCAGCTACGAGGTTCTGTGAGACCCAGCTGCCTCTAAGACACCCCAGCAAATGAACAAAAGGGTTGCCGACTGAAGCATATCTACCCACAGTCTATATCTGATCTTCTGCACCAATAGCTGCTGACAGAGGCACTATTGGGTCCTGTCTTGCCACTAAACTACACATTATGGTGACTACACTGTATATTCCAAGCTGTTTACCAGATCTGTCATTAGCAATTATTAAATATCAGCCCAAAGCTCAAATGCAGTTGTGTTGATTCAAGTAGAGAATTGTGTTGTCTTGGCTCCAATCCTAATATATTCAGCATACCTCAATGCCTTACAATCCTGGCCACCAGTCATTCATAATCCCATACTAAGACAACAACTCCAATGAAAAGCAAGGCAATGGAGCAATACAGTCCAAGCAGATCTTGTCCTAAATGGGGTTGGACCACAAGTGACGTCTCACAGCTGCAGCGAGCTGTGAAGTACCCTGAGCAACACAGTTTATCCATAGCACTTCCTTTTTGTATGCCTAGACTCATTAAGCAAGCCAGGAATGAAATCCACGCAGTTTAATTCTCAAATCACTAAAGAACTCTTTAAGTCGGGTGCAACTATTCTTCAGATCATTAGCACCAAGCTTTTCTGTGTTCAAGAAGTGTCTGGACAATGCTCTCAGGCATATGGTGTGTTTCAATTGCAGAACTTTTCATGGTATTCACTGGTAACGAGTCAAGTTTAAGAAAGACCAACCTAAGAAGTATCACTCAAACATCTTTCAAGCAGCTCTACCCTACCTAGATACATTGGTTAAATTATATTGAAATATCACATAGATATAGTTTAAAATGCAGCAAAAAGATGCATGTTTATAAAAACAATGTAAGATCTAGAAATAATATTATATTCTGAGGTTAGTAAAGTCATTGTTTTCACCATAAACTATATTTGAAATGGCAAATCCTGTGAACTGATGAAAGAGCAACCACTTAAATTTTAAGGGTTCCCACTCTACCAGAAATGGCTAATACTGAATATTCAAACATGTCATTTGAAAAACACCACTTGCATTCAGTTAACAATCAAATCCTGATATAAAATCTATCTTTTTTCAAAGTGTGGTTTTATATGAAAAGAAAACAAACATGTGGGGGAAGCAATGGAAAACATCTTCAGCGACTGGCATAGGCTGTGATAATTTACTTTAAAATTGTTCTGGGTTACTCTTTCTTCTGATGTATACAATTCCGTGTTTTCTGTCTCTCTGTAAGATGACTATTTTATGTCAAATAGGAAACATATGTTCCTCCTTGTTTTATAATAATAAGAGGGTTGTATGACTAATAATTCATATAATTCATACAATTTCCAGTAAATATACAACTTTAGAATTTTTTCTGCGGTCATTCAGAAATAAGCAGAATATTTTACATGTATCAGGCTGACAACGACTGAGGGGTTTTTTTTCTTGAAAAATAAACAGAAAGGGAAAAAACCAGTTTGAGACAAAATAGAAATAAGTATTTCTTAAAATATCTTAAAATTTCAACACAGATGTGTATCAGACTCTTTTATAGTGCTTGAGAAATCTGCTGGAGATGAATTCACTGATTCAAAGACAACTATTTCTTTCCATTGATGGAGCACATGAGACAAGGACTCTGACCCAAAAAGCCCCAGCATTTTGTTTTTGAAAGCTTAGAAACATTTCTAGTTGGAATCCTCCTTTTGTTCTTTGTTCGTAGAGTGAGGGTTGAAACTGCTGTGGCCCTTTAGTTGCAGCAACAAGACAATCCGTTCTACATGAGCATAGGAGATGCTCTGGGCACTGGGATCAGAAAATGCTGCCATGCCAAATCTGCTAGCAACATCAATCAATGTATAACAGACTAGGGGTAAAAAAAACTTAAAAGTCCAAGTTCATGACAGCCTTACTGATCTTCATGGTATGTGATGGCTCAGGCACCAACTGGAGGCTATATTTGCCTTACAAGATGACTTGAGAGCACCCTTGTGCCTGTAAGAAAAAAATTCCTTGGATACAGGTGATGCAGGGTCAGCAGTTCTTCAGTACTTCAGTAGCTTTTTCAGCTTTACTACTGCACCCTACTTCCACGACATCCCTGTACAAATGACAGTGTGAAAATAATGTTTGACATTAATTGTCTTTCTTTGTTGGTATTTCTATTGCTCACAGCAGATAATAAAACTTTCAAATACTATTTACTTGAGATCTCACAGCAACATAAATGCAGCGGTCAGTCCAGATGGGGTCTTTTGTATCATATACAAATTGCTGTCAACCAAGAACAAATTTTGAAAAATCTTGCCTAGACAAATGGCCAACATACCCAGAATTTAAGGAAAACTGGTACTGATACAACATCTTCAAATTCTAAGCTCTGTGATTAGTCCAGTCGTGAGGCCCAAGAAACAAATAATAGCTAAGTCCTAGCTTTCAAGCATACAATTTTCAAAGACAGGACATTGCCAATAAAAAGATATCCATATTTGAGTCTGATTTTAAAGTCACCCACTTCCCACTGAGTTCTCATAAATATAAAATCATCAGCTGTGTAACTTGCAGCTATTTTCTTATAAACACCAGTTATTTGAGGCATATTTTCTGGCATGACAAAGGTAGCTTCCTTTGTTACACACTGTTAAAACACAGAACATAAAGTGCATGTGTAAGTATGCTTTACAGCAACAATTTCATTCAAGGAGTCAATATATTAAAGATCATACTCATCTGAGGGAATAGATGCTACAGAAAAACACATATGATGAAAATTAAATGTGACTAGGTTCTCTGGCCTTGTACACAAGTCAGAATTGCCTAGATCATTTTATCAGTCTAAAATCCCTTTTTAAGTGTTTTAGATGAGCAGCAATATGTCAGAACAGTCCCAGGACCAGAAAATCATAGAATCATCAAGATTGCAAGAGACTTTTAAGATCATCCAGTCCAACCATCCACCCATCAGTACCACCGTAATCACTAAGCCACTAAATCATATCACCCAGCACGAGATCCAGGTGCCTCTTAAACACCTGCAGGGATGGTGACTGTACCACCTCCCTGGCTAGGCTTTAGCAACTGCAGTTTCAGAAGATTCGGCTCTCCAGTGCATCCATGGGAAGCAGGCATGAAAAGAAATCTTGGAAGTACCAGGGCAGAGGTGATGCAGCTATGTTTATCATTGTTTCAAGTTATGCTCTAGGTCCCTAGATTCCTGTTACAGCTGAGGTACTGCAGGAATCTCTGAACATTTGCTCACATGCCTCATGGTGGTTTCTATAGCATGACGCGCTCTGCTCTATCTCAGGTAGATCTCAGATATGCTGTACTGTGACTGCAGTACGGAGCTCACAAGGCCGAAAAATTTCAGAAAAGAATCTTAGGAAGGAGCACCCCAAAAAAATGGGAATCTACTACATAACACTCATTAGACTTCCTTCATGGTCAAAACAGAACCGGCATATGGTGAGTTGAGATAAAGCGCTCTCTGGAAGGGCCTCTAACTCTCTAGCAACAACGAAGAGAGCCTGAGCAACTGATTTTCTGTGAATACTTCTAGATGGTTGGAAATAGTGAGATGCATCTCACCACCTGGACTGATCATTTCTGGCACAGAATTCACAGTGACTAGCTTTGCTTATTGAGGCTGTGAAGGGAGACCCAGGAGAGAGCTCAGGAGCGTATAATGGGACCCCACTAAATTCAGGATTCAGCTGAGAGAAAGGAGTGAAAATAGAACAATTAAGTAATACATTCTCTTCTGCCAATTATCTGTTCCAAAGCTGAAATACAACTCAAGAGCATCACCAAGTGACTACAGTTTAGAAGTGTATTTTAAGCATAACTGCAGTGTATATTCAAAAATTTCCCTTTGGATATTTTCAGACATCTCCACCCATTCTCATTCTCATTTTGATGCTTCATATTTACACCAGTAGCTCCCATTCTCTAAACTGATTCCACACTGACATCATTCCTCTAGCAATATTTGCAATTTACAGATTTAAGACATGATAGAACACCAGAAGAGTTTTTCAGTATGCCACAAAAACCTTTTTTCCTGGTCCTGCAAGACATTGCAACACTGCACACAACACTGAGGCAGGCATAAGTTTATCTTGTGGTTGGCTGAGAAACTGGCAAAAAAATAGAAACTTCCCAAATCTGAAGGAAACTCCCAGAGTGTTATTCTCTCACCTCTAACCAGTTCTTCTTTTCTATAATATTTATTTGGCTTCTTTCAACAAGTAGAGAAAACTTCAGCAAACTGACAGAAGAGTTAATGGAAAATTAGTGGAAAACTGTCATGCATGTGGGCAGTATGGTTTCCTCTCTGTTAATGCTACCTGAGGGAATCAGTTAGCTGTCTACTATGTTTTGACCTCATTGGAATCTCCTGCAGTCATGCTGTGAGAGACTAAAACTTTAATAATACTGTTCTTAATGGAAATTACTTGTACTATATGTTTATTGATGAGTACTACATGCAAAAACTAAATGAAATCACAGAGCTATAAAATAACTTCATTATGTCTCTAATGGCAAGAAAAACAAATTTCAGTTTTGCCACGTTGTACATCTTATTGTCTCAGATAGAAGTCTAATGTATTTTTCATTTCTTATATAGTAAGAGTCACTAAATAATGTCACTTTGAAAATGTAGAGACCTAACAAGAAAAAGCTGTTAACAAAAACAAACAAACCAAAAAAAAAGTAGAGAAAATTTAAGTTTGTAGGGTCCAAGTCCTGCTATTCTAGTACTAAGCAAATAAACTCATCCTCTTTATCACAGTTATTTACCAGCTGCTGTCAGTCCTCACATAATCAAATATGAAGTCTGACTAAGCAAGGTTATACAAAGGTGTGAAAGAGGAGAGCAGACACGGCCAATGTAAGTGGAAAGGAGAACTGCTTAGGGGTGAAAACTGGGCTGTTCAGCTTTCTGGGCAAATAAAGATCAAAGTATGTTGATGGCAAAATTTGACATATTATTTAGTCTTGAACAGTAGAATGCATATTTCATAACCATTTCTCAGCCATAACATATGTACAGCCCCAATGCAAAATCCCCATTGTCTTCGTATCATAACTCTCCCAGCAATGTAAGTACAGAAGATAACTCTTAATGGGGGTGCTGCAGACCTCTTAGCCTGTAATAAAAGAGATTGAAGCTATACAACAGTAACCCAAACCTACTCTATCCTTAAAGCACATTCACAGAATTACTATGGCTCATCAGACACATAATAACTTGTCAAACTCCACCAATTTGGATGGTTGTCTGAACCTTAAGGCTGCTCTCCTGTTGCTTATCTAGTTAGCTTGTGAGGAGCTGCCACAGTTCTCCTGACAAAGATGGCAGTCAGAAGGGCATTACTCATCATGTGCACTGAAATGGGGGGAAAATACATTATTTTGATTCTTTTTCCATGTTCTAAATAGCACACTGAGAAAATCCCCTGCACATAAAGGACAACTGACATGGTCTATAAAATCACTTGGTATCCTCCTCAATTCTGATTTAATTAATTCTGAACTTTGCCATCCAAATATGAAAAATATTGGCCTTCATATTTTGAAAAGTGAAAAATGAATAAGCAATGATGAGAGCTTGGCAAACTGCAAGCAGACATGGTCCAAACCTCCCTGCACTGTCTCAGTAACACTGACTTGCAGCAATGTGCCCTGAGGCTGCCAATAATGATGAATTTTGGCAATCCTCTGTTATTTTTATATGGGCAAAACAATCCCATTCATTTATTTTTGTGATCTTCCTAGAGATTGTGTCACAATCTCCATTCTGAAAAATCTCAGAAGGAACAGTTGATTCCTGGACTCCTGTTTGTAAAAGATAACCTTGCTAAACATTGCCCCAGCAGTGAAAAACTTTTCCCTCAGCTCTTTTTTTGCCCCAGACCACTATTATCAAATTAGAATATATTCTTATTAAATAGAATTAATACGGATAATCAGTAATATGTATTCTAATCGTCTTGTTTCAGGACATATCTCAGACCTAACACTAACTTAAATTGTCACCTTGAAGAAGAATCATGTTTAGTCTGCCAAGCACTTTTTAGGGCTAGAACAACATTTGAAAAAATCTCTCCACTTTATCTTTTACACATCCTTTATGTTCAGACATGAAGGCTTTCCCTCTCAGCCTGATTTCAACAGAAGGTTGCTGCTAGTCAGCCCCTTTCATGTTTCTTTCCAGCTGTCTAAAGGCAGATTGTCCTGGCAGACCAAGTTTTTTTACTCTTAAACATCTATCCAGATGTTTCTACATCCTTTTCTCAGTAAATCGATTCAAAGGGGTTTTGTAGTTAGTATCTTAGCAGCATATTACTACTTTTGCATAAAATGTTCCACTCCAGTCCCCCACCTCTCCTTTATGTCTCCACAGTCTGCAGTACCACAGTGTCTGTCTGCAGGTGCCTGGTATTTCCTTAACCTCAAGCAGCACCAGATTGTAGTATTAGTCTGTCCAGCACCTCTGGAGAGTGCTCTGCCATCATACTCCTTCATCTTCCTTGTGTTCTGCACTCTCCCTCTCTTTTCATGAATGGACCAAGCAGTGCAAGCCTGGCACTTAGGACCTACTTGAGCTGATCAGGTCTTGTACTACTGTCCCTTTAAGCAACTGCTCCAGGTCTCCAGCAATACTGTCCCTGTGTTTCCACCCATCTCTCATCTTTTTGCTATGCCCTTTGTTTTATGCGATCTTCTTGGTGGCTTTCTTTCTGGAGTTGATCTGAGAAACTGCTGCTTGTCATGGCTTCTTTCCTCTCTCACACACCTATGCATTACTTTGCTTACTCAGGCTCCAGATTTGACCACCTGGGGGACTGGCAGCTTGTACTAGAGGAGTATAAAAACATCCAACCAATCCTCAGAGGTCTGACCTTCTTGTTTACTATTCCTAGATGATTCACTGTGGCATTTCAGAGGTGGGGTCCTGCCACTGTGACAGGATCCTCTAGAGTGCCCAAACAAGCCTACCAGTCCCCCAAAAATACATAACGCAGCAAAGTGAAAATTATGTGTCCCTGTTCAGGATGAGACTCAGTCATTTTGGTGTGCTTCGGGGAAAACCTGACTCAGAATTTCCTGACCTCAAAAAGAGTGGCCAGTAGTTTTTCACTTAGGAGCCCTCTTGTCTCCTCTTGGTTACCCAGTTTACCACATCAAGTCAATGTGCAGCATCTCAGAGCATTGAAGTTCCTCCTTAACTTCAATGGAGGAGGGACCATTTTTTCTATTTTTTTCTATGGAGCAGGCTTTGTAAATCAGCATTTTAACTGCTGATCTAGTCTCTTCATTGACATTGCCTGCCAGTGTGTAATACTTCCTAATTGTCATTTTCAAGAATGGTTTTAATAATGGAGCAAATAAATCAGCTGCTAATTGGCTTCCACTGTAGAAGTGGCATTTCTCTTTCAGAAGACATAGTTAATATTCATTGTCAAGGATGCCTTCCTGGATTGACTGAAACTTCTCTTTTTTTTAGTCATTTACTATCACTTTCCAACCAATGCCTTTCTGAAGTGCAAGGGCAGCACTATACCTTGGTTTTCATTGTACTAACACTTTGAAGAACCATTGCTATCATGTGGAACAGTTTGCTGTCTTAGACTTCTCTGTCTTTCCTCTACTTCCCAGTGTCAATCACAAAGAATTTTTCTGCAACAGAATAAATCTAAATAAATTGTTACCTGTGGAGAACATACATCCCCAAGCTGAAACACTTCTTGGGTTCCTGTATGAAAACATGGCGATGGCTCATGTTTCTATTCACAATTTGAAGAATCACTGGGTCCTTAGAAAAAGAATCCTTATCTGACCCTTATTCTTTCAACTCTCTACGCTGTGGTGGCCCCTAGCACGAGCAAAAATCCACACCACATAGTTTTTAGGACTGTCGGAACATATAAGCCTTCACATTATTTCAAGGACACTTTTCAGGGTAAGTTGTCAACATAAATCCTAAAGATAAGATTTATCATATGGAAAGATTTTTAGCAATACATTTCCTAGCAGATTCTTTCCATGTGAGTGGAAAAAACAAAACCAAAAAAAAAAAGAAAAGGATTTTTTTTTCCTCTTGTTGTTACAGTGTGTTGAACGAACTTTGATACCAAAAGCACCACTATTTCCCATCTGCTAGATGGACTTGGACTATCATTAACAGAGTTAAAGCTTTCTGGTGACCCTATAAGCAAGTGCTGGTGCAACAGTGCAACTGCACAGAGATAGAGCAGGTTGTCTCCCTTATAGTTTCAACTGCTTGACTATTGTGTGTTCCGAAAGACCTGAAAGAAATAATTGCCACCAGCAGGCAGCCTAATCATCCTGGACCTGATGAAAACCAAAGACCCACCTGAGATGTCACAGCTCATATAAACAGTTTCAGTTACAAGGAAAATCCCATTGATGATTTGAAGGTGTTAGGCAAGAATAAATTAAACAACAGTTTTCCAATGAACCCCTTTAAATACAAGTATTTTCCAACTTATGAGTGACTACAGAGGACCAAAGGTGTTGTATCATATCTTCCAGTATGCATCATGCCTTAAGACTCAAGAGGCAGATTTATCCAATTTTGTTTGATCTCTGCTGTCTGGAACACGCTACACCTGTGAGACAGGCCCCATGTGCAAAGCAGGACTTGTAAATGAAAGCCAAATGTCACTGGAAATAGTGCCTGCAAGTCAGAACATGTATATAGCTAGTGCTTTCTCCCAAACTTTTGCTGCTGATCTCTCTGGGCTCCTTTTGAGAGTGCTGTATCTGTATAGGTCTCATTGCTGCAATTCTTTTGGCAATAACATCCAGTAAGAACCAAGAAACCTAACTTACTAACTACCTTTTTGCACTTCCCTTATTTCAGCCACTGTTATTATTTGTACAGCTCAGCCACAGCAGCTTGTTGGGAGGAAGATGAGGTTTCAGTATTTCTAATCAAATGTGGTCCTCTCATTACCAACATAAGACTGGTGGCCACCCAAAACTGTCCCTTGGTCTCTCCCACAACCATTACTATGAATTATGGTTTGATGCCCACCACCTGGCAGAAGAGGAGAATATTTAAGATGAGGAGGTATATTTCTCAATTTTCACCCCTGCAGTCTGTATTCTGTAAGGAAAATGAGGCTTTTAAGCTTTTTGACTGAAAGGGCTCTTCTTTTCTTTCCAGTTTTGTCTAATCTTGCAAACACAGATCTGATATACACATTTTTTTCTTTTCCCGACTATCTATCTCTCAATAATCTGGTATTAAAAAGCTCAGGAGCTATGTAAATCCATGAAATCCAGCAGCAAGTACTGGGTGCAAATTAATTCTACCAAGAATATTTTTTTCAGAAAAAAATTTTAGCTTTTCTTCAAGCAATTTATTCTGAACATGAGTAATCACAACTGATCATCAAGAGAAGGCTCCAACCTAGATGCTCTAGCAGATTTTGTACTTAAAATTTTGCTCAGGTATGTCTATGTGCTTTTCAGAACAGCTGGCTTGTCATATACAAAACACTCCAAATCTGAATTGGCCTTGCTATTATATTTGCATATGTGAAAGAGAGTTTTGATCTGAAGATTTAAACTCTAATTCAGCAGTGGAAGTGTGTGAGCAAGCTTTCTAAAATTACAGTTTTGCAGCTAGGGAAAAAGTGTCATTCTGATTTGGGGCCTAAATAATTTCTCCTATTTGCATCCCATGCCAGAGGTAAATGCCATATATTTTTCTTAGAACAAAATGAATATTGGAGATGGTGCAAACAACACTGATGAAGATACAAGGAGAAGAATATACTGAAACAGCCCATCACCCAGACCACTACTTTTAGAAACTGTTGGCCACATTTTCTTGCAGTACAACTGTCACAAATTCCACAGAAGTCAATTCAGGGTTGAAAGTCAAGGTGAGAAATTTACAGTATCGTAGCACTTTTCACATGTGTGGGAAGAATACACTTTTCTGTAATCATTATTTCAAATTACTATTTTGGACTCTGCTTGGAATACCTGAATCCCAAAATGAATGATTGCTGAGGGCAGGACAATCATAGAATTTTTTTAATGGCCATATTTTATAGAATGCACTCTATTTTGCTTCATAGGTTGGTATCAGGGAGCAAGGTCTTCGCTTCAGCTATTTAAAATATTGCAGAAAGAAACTTTTTGCTGTGCTGTACTTACAACTGAGCTAAAGAAAATGCTTGTTTCTCTGTCTCTAGAAAATCTGTAATACCATGAACTGAAGGGAGAGATGTGAGTGGTGGAGGGTGGTAGAGGGGATTACACTCTTTTTATGTACTGTTCAGATGTTGTTTAAAAGTTTTTAAAGATCTAGGGAATTAAAGGTCATTTGGGGGTTAGATGTGGTAGTGGAAAAGTATCTGGCTGGCATAGTCCATGGAATGTGTTGCAATGACTTTAAAAAACTCTGGAAATCCAAAGCTGAGGAATTTTATAGAAATCAAGGAGTTATTGGCAACGTTTTTGACAGAAGACAGCTCAGTGGAAATATCTTCATCCCGAAAAACTCCTGATGACATTTCTGGCTCATTTGTTTTTATTGCATGGCGATAGACTGACATCTAGTGGGTATGGTCCTCTTAGGAATGCTGGGCCTAACCAGGACTGTGGAGAAATTGTCTGATCTAATCCTTTTTTTTTTTATTATTTTTTTAAATGGAAAAGTATAATTTTTGACTAGACAAAAACTTTCTGGGAAATTTTTCTGTTGCTTTTTCATAGGAAACCACAATTCTTTCATCATTTGCCATTTTTGGCTGAAACATAACCTGAATTTTTCTTTTTTTTTAATTAAATTTTAGGTTTTTCATTAAGTTTCACATTGAAATTTTCCAAGCTCCTGCATCCCCAGTCTTTGTCCCTGTGAGACACCCATTGCTGCTCTACCATGTAAATCCTCCTTCTTTCTCTTACAGTTCAGGGAAACAGAGAGGTCTGCTCCACACAGAGGAGTCAGAGTTGTGCAACTGGTTGTTTGTCTTTTCTTACACCCACAAGCAATCATGGTTAATATTCTTTCAATTTGGACTGAGGACATATTTTCTGGTGTAGATCCCTGTGAAAAGAGTGAGGATTTATCCCCCAGGGAGATGTTTATGTGCAGAGCAGGACTAAAAAGATCATGTCTTTTTATCTGGTGTGTGGCAAAACAGTGCTGGGGTACAGCATTCCCTGTGTGACCTCTGCTCTGTGGACCAGGAAAAACACATGGAAAATTAAAGCCTCTCTTGCTCTCCCTCTCCAAGAAACCTGGCCTTTCCTCAAGTGCTGGGTTTCTCTGAGTGATGACTTTATGAATCCTTATAATCAAAGCCACCTTTTCCCTTTTTCCTGCACTTCCGATCTGCCATTGCCACCCCAGGTGTGATTAATCCCTTTGATTTCTAAAGGGTTTTCCCTCTCAAAGCCCTTTTCCAAGGCGTTGTGGGAGGTTTTGCTGAGCCCCCTCTGCAGCCCTGTTATGGCAAGGTTGCCACAACACCCCTACAACTGCCTCTGGATAGGAACCCAACACGTGACACTGGGGCAAAGCTCAGCTTTCCTCATATCTGTGAACAGAAATGGTTTGGGGTTTCTTGTTTTCCAGGGAGCATTTTGTTGTATCAAACCGTGAGAGAAACAAAGCAAGGGAAAGGGAGAAAAGTCTGCAGTGCAACAAGGTAAGGGGCTGGAAGGTCTGTGATCAGCCATGGGAGGATATTTAGTGTGGGACAGCAGGAAAGTCTTCTTTGTCTTCATACCCAGCTCTAAAATGCAGGCTGTAACTGGCTGCCATGTGTCTATTGGCTTGATCTCCTGCTGTGATTTCTTTGTGCCTGACAGAGGAACAGACTAGTAATGGTCTAACATGTCCAACGAGAGCAGGCTTAATTTTTGCAGTAGCCAAGAGGAAGTAGGCCAGGATCTGAAAGCTATTCTGTACCACTTCATGTCATTGCTGGGGTGGGGGAAGAGAGTCTTTCTCCAGAAGGAAGGGCTCTCTTGTGGTGAGGGCGGTGGGGCTGCAGTTGGGTTGTCAGCTCCATGATGAGCATTTTGCCATGTGAATTACTCTCTCTTTTGTACACTTTTGTTATTAGTATTGTTGCTGTTATTGTTCAGTTTTCTTATCTCATTGCTGTGTCCAGTAAAGTGTTCTTATCTCAACCCATGATCTTTGTCTTTTGTGCCTCCATTTCTCCTCTCCACCCCGACACAATGGGGCAGGGGAGGGGAAGGTGGGGGAGGAGAGAGGTCTGGAGAGTCTCCATGGTGGCAAAGAATTGGGGACTAGCATTCCTAAACCATGACAAATGATCATCTTTGAATACCTGAAAAGGCAGCAAGTCCCTCTCTGTGCTGGGGAAAGGACACCCTCGATGATACCCAGCAGTGGTGATGACTCAGCAACCCAGTTTCTGACAGTACAGAACATGAACCAAATGACCTGAGTGACTGGGTATAAAATAGGAGAAAGGCTGGTGGGACTGAGAGCTGTCTGCCATTCCCTGTGTTAGAGCCACAGGCAGCGAGCCTTGGGCACAGTCACAGGCTGCACTGCTTGCTGAGACAAACTCACGGATGGCTCTTACTATCTGCTTTATTCTTTTCCCACTGCAAATGCCAGCAATACAAATTCAATTGCCTTTACTTCACTGGGATCTCTGCTTGAAAGAAATAATATATTTAATTCTGGGGTTTTAAAATGCACGGACTCAGCTGTTCACAAAGCCTGAGCAAAAGAGATTTATTCAGATAGGAGGCTTTGAAATATTGGTGAGAAGTTTCTTTCACTGCTCAGATTTACTCAACTAATAATTTTATTTGGCAGAAGAATTTGACTATAAGCCTGTGTTTAAGAGCAACTGAGACAATAAATCACATCATGTAAAAGAATTATTGTTCCCTGGTCTAGAGAGTACAAAAAAAAATCCCTGTCTCAGAATGAAGCACAGACATTATAGCAAATGACAACTGTTCAACTGTGGTAGAAAAATGACTATGGAAGAATTACTACCTATATTTCCAAACAAATTTGATTTGATGAGAGTACACATGCACAGAAAGTGCTGTGGTCCACAAATCTGCTTATCCCCTGGTTTGTGCCCTACAGCAAATATTTTTCCGTGCTTGTTTTGATGCCTTTTTTGTAGTGTTATTTCATTCCTGGAACTAGGGGGAAAATGGATGAGGAGCAAATTTCCAGCACTGCTGCAGCTGGGAATTTCACCTTGACAGTGAAAAGCAGTTGGATCCAAGCTTGGATAGAGAAAAGCAAGAGGTATAACAGGTGTCTAGGCACAGTATTTGTAAACCTTCTTTTCTTCAGACTGAAAGAAACCTGAATCTGTGTATTTTGAATGATAACCAAGTGTGATAATAGTGGAACACTGCCGTTTTCCCCTTACACATTGATCTTGATAATCTGAGGTAAACCATTAAATCATTAGACTTTGCTGTGATTTTTACCCTTAGCCATAGTAGCCACAGTAACAGTTAACCAACCTGTTAAATATCTTTTAAATATTGGAAGACCAAAGGTCTTAGTTGACAAACCCTCTTAAAATGCCCCAGCATTTTCTTGGGCAGAGGCAGAGACATCCAGACGTCCCACTAGCACTCAAATTGTCCTCCTGGCATTTCCCTCCAGCCGTCAGAGCAGAAACTTGTGTTTGATTGCATTCAAAGGCAGATTTCTTTGCTGCTTGGCCCCAGTCCCTGCAGCAGCAGAATATCCTAACTATTTTTACAGACTCAGAGCAGCACTGTTCTGCCATCGCGGCAGGTTCTGATGTCAGGTTGTCGGAGGGGCAGCACACAGGTTAAATAAGGCTACTGTGCACACTGTTTGCCTTTTTCATCCAGGAGTAACAGTGAATGTTTGCGGTCTCATCCTCCCCAGAAGCTCAGTGGCCTTTTTATTGGTGGCAAATTCCTCAACACCAGTCTCATCAGGATCAAACAGAAACAGAGCTTTCTGGGCTCAGAAAAAAATAAAGACCAAACTCTGCCAAATGCTGTGTCTGGTGCAGTTCCTCCCTAGATCCCCATGGGAATTGGATGGGAAATCAAGGGAATGTAATGCCAGTTTTTGCACTGTTTCTCTATCCTCCACAACTGTAAAATGCTACAGATAGGACCCCCATTTAGAGAGACATGGAGGAAGCAAAAAAGCAAGAAAAGCAAATTTACTTTGTTGAAGTCTATAAACAGGATTTGTCACAATTTATTTTTTTTTTGGCCTCCAGTACATTTAACTACTGATCATAAAATCATCTCCACCTGACCTGGGTTTACCTACTTCTGGCAACAGTCTGACATCTTCTTTTACCTGTGGACACAGCACCTTTCACAGAAAATGTTCCCCTCCTGATTAATTAGCCAGGCTAAGCAGATGAGTCCTCTCTGCTGTGTAGCTCTTGCCTGGACCAGGTTTCCCACAGGATTTAGTTCTAGAGGACAGAGCCACAGCTCCAGCCCTGCCTGCCTTGCCAGCAGCAGCAGCTGCCACAGGGTCACCCCAGACCCAGCCTCAAGGTTTGTCGGAGCTCTGCTATCATCCTGAGCTGCACCCCACATCACAAAGAAAAAAGAAGAGAGCCCGGAACTCCCACCTGTCAGCCGTGCTCTAAAGGCATGCATGTCACTCAAAGTGCTTTGCAGGCTGGATTTGCTGTTGACATAAACTGGAAACAGCTTAGCATTGTTTTCTTATCTATGGCATGGACCATGGATGGCACTGTCTGACAGGAAGTCCAGTCTATCCACTCCTCATGGGATATATACTGGGTACACATTATAATTAAGTCCAGAGAGGGTCTAGAGTGCTCTGAGCTTCACAAGATAAAAGTTTTAAGAGTCTGACTTCAGTTCACCACACAATGCATGAGCAGGAGTCTCAAAAAAACCCCAGCACTCAGTGGGAAATCAACAAATATCATCAGGGATTTCAGGTCAGGACCTTCTGCTCTTCACATCTTGCTTCTGGTTCTGCATCTTGAGTTTTTAGGATCTTCCCCCATTACTTCAGAAGTCATAACCAAATCCCTGAAGACAGGAGGCTAAATATTTCTCATCTCTACCCCTCTGCAGAGGTGGCAAAAAAGAAAACCCAGTTGCCTTCTCTATTCCCCTCCCACCTCACTGTCCTCTTGCTAAGGAAAGGACACTCACAAAAGAGGCAGTACATCATTGCCTTGCCAGCATTATTCTCAGGTATGTGTAGCATCCACAGCTCAGAAAGCCTGTGGAATTAATGAACAACCGTGGGATGCAGTGAGGGCCATACACCAGTGACAGTCTGATTTAAGAGCACTGACTCCACTAACTGGAGCTGTCAGCTGCATTATGTAACGTCTTGAGATGTTATGGGTTTGGCTCCAGGGAGGTGATATTGGCTACTTGTGCTGAGCAGTCGGAAGAGCCACACTTTCTGTTCCTTTCCCAACAGGTGTGTGCCTGCCTTCTGGTGCCTGGATTTGCATCAGGGTGTCTGGTCAGCATCCCAGCTGCCAGGCAGAGATTAGCAACCCCTATGGCAAAGTTTGAATTTTCCATTTAGCAGATGGCTAAAGAATTGTGCTCTTGTATTTCTTTCTTTGTTTGGATATGAACTTTGGAACACAGGAACAGCCTGTGTCAGCTGGAGATATGATGATGGTGCTGTGCTCTGCACAGGGCAGTGGTTTGGCTCTGTTCAGAGGCTGCAGCCTTACAGCTCAGCCTCTCACTTCTGATAAGGCATTTCCTTTCATGAAGATATCAAATGTGGTCTCTTCACAGACCTGCACTGGTAACAGACTGCCTGCCAGATCAGTTGTTAAAACCACTCTTGAGAAGCCAGGCCTTTTCCAAGAGATGTTCTCTTTTCCTCATAGTGGCTTCTCAGACCTGCCTTAGTAATGTGCTATTGCTGAGCCCCGCTGCTGTAGTAGCAGGAGCACAGCAGGAAATTCTCTATTAGGTCTCAGTGTCTTGGAAATTATCCCCATCCCCCACCAAAGCCACATGCAGTTATTAGTTTCTGAGTGAGAGTCCTATTCCTTGCCTGCAAGGAGATGGATGGGAAACTGAGGGACATAAAACTCTGCAGATGAAAGAGGGGTGAACTCATTTCCTTCCTTCTGATCTTGCTGTGTTTTGGGGCTACACTCAAGGAACTGTAAGGTGATCATTTAAATACACTTAGAGTCTGGCGAAGGTACCAGAGCATTGGGAGTACTTTCTGTTATGAGCACCTATATAAATAAAGAAAATATATGTGAAAAGGAAGGAGAAACAGATTCTCAGGACTTTTGAAAAATAGGTTTCTATCCTTTGCTGCTACTGTGATTGGCAAAAACAACCTGCTTCTGAATGCACAGGTGAGAAATTGCAGCTCTAATTTGAATCAGTGGGCTTTATTGAATGAAAGTCTAGGGTGACATTTTCTCACCCAGGAGCAGTAAAATATATCCCCAGCTCTAACTATCATTGCAAGACAGATTTCATTAGAGGGACAGGATGGAAACTTTGGGGAGCAGGAATTCCTGCTGTTAGGGAACAGGAGTGGTTAAGGGGTGGTTATTGAAGTGCAACATTGGTTTAGCTGGGAGACCAAAGCAGCACAATGGCTGACACAAAACTTTTAAGAACAAGTTAGACAAACATCTTTCAGGCACGAAAAATGGTCATGAAAGCAATGGAAACAATGATCAGATAAAGTTCCTAGCAGCCCTGTTTTCTATCATTTCTGGGATGCTCTGTGATTCTTTGGTCAAAAGTACAACACAATTTTTAATTATGACTGTGGCAAATCTAGACACAACCAATAAAACAGTTAGGACTGTAATATTAGAGCAGTTTGTGCAGCAATTGGCTGGAGCTGGGCTGGAGAGATATGTGGGTAAGGGAAATATGTGATATGCTGGGTGGTCTTTGCTCATCCTCCAAAAATGCCTAGTGTTCCTAATTTTTTTACTATCTCTTTTCATTATCATACTTACTTGAAACAATTTTAAAAGCATAAAGCATTATTCAATGGAAAAAGTTACTAGAGGTCTGTTGGAGTATTTCCATGTATGCCTCATCTGTAAAAATTACATCAGATCGAGGAAAAGGAAAATGAGACAAGCACAAAAGCATGTACAACAGGTGAAGAGCAAACTGGACAGCACAGTACTGATCCCCTTCGACAGTTGTGGGAGACTCTGCCGTGTGCCCTGAAGGTTTGTCTTGGCTGATCTTGGACTACAGACTGATACTGTCAAAGGGTACTGATGGAAAATTGTGTTTCCTTATTTCCATAGGTCTCCTATCCACCTGTGTTTTCTGCTATCTCCAACGACATAGCAATGAATTGGGCAATGGTATTTCATGTGGGATCACTGACTCATTCCAAGCTACCCTGAACTGTTCTGGAGCTCCTTTATTCCCCCACTGCTATCTCGAAAGTGCAGTTGATGGGATGTCCATATTACAAGCATGTGTCTGTCTCTGATCAACTTTCACTAGCAGGCATGCTTCTGTGCTTCCAAGGAGGAGCTGCCTCACAGAAAGAGTGTTGCACTTCATTCATCCTACAATGGCATTGAGCTGATGAGATAGGCTAAAGTGGCACCCTAGGAGGAGATTCATTTCTGGAAGGAAATAAAAGAAAAAAGTGAACGTGACAGACAACAATTGTTAATTGTTTAGAAAAAAATTAAGCATTGAGGAACTATTAAAAAAATTTACAAGCCAGCAAAATATACCATCAGTGATCACTTCTTGGAGTTGTCTCTTTTGGCTGCTTTTGGCAGCTCAGCCCATAAGCATATATGACAGGTCTAGGCTAGGTGTTAAGAGAAAGATTCCAATGAGCAAAACAGCGTGGATGCAAATGATATTCCCAACACAGGGACTAAATGGACGAGGGGGAAACAAACAAAGCGGGCTCTCAGGCTGCTCTTGGAGGAGTCCAGTCAGCTGCTAGAAGGGATTATCTACTGCAGCTGGGCTCAGGTGAGTGATCTGGAAAGCCTCTTACAGGACTTTGTCCCCCAGCATCCTCTTGGTCTCAGAGTGGCCATAGGGATGCATTATGCTAATGAAAGTCTCCTTGTGCCCATCCCCAGGCAGATATGGACCAGGCCATCACCTTCTCCCACCCCAACCATAGACAACAGAAGCTACAGGGAGTCAACACTGCTGGAAACCTGGCCTTGAAGTCACCTCTGTGATTCTAACTGCTCTGGAAGCCAGCAGGTGCAATGGCTTTCACCCCTTTCTTGTCAGAAATTATTCATTCTGAATATGTCTTCCTTGAAAATGCACTTATATTTATGCTCATGGGTTCTTCAGGCTGATTGATATTTAAAAAAAATAGCAAGTATTAGAAAAAATGGTGTGAACAATAGAACAGCATGTGCTGGGAAAGAGAAGCATCCAGGAACTTTTTCAAGTTGGCAATTATGCAACTTTGCAGAGGAGGCTGGTGACATCCCAGTAATCTTCTGGCAATCTTCTTAAAAAAAGTAAAAAAAAAAAGAAAGGTGAAAAATCGCCCACACCGTTTCAGCTGGATGAGGGAAAAGGAACAGAGACTTATGCTGTCAATACTTTCCAAACCCTTTAAATCTGGAGAGGATAGACTGAGATCAATTTCTGTATATAAAAGAAGGAAAGAATTACTACAGATGTCTACTGAAAAATCCTAAGGCTTGCATTGTTTTCACCACAGATGACAAAAAATGAAGAAGGCTAAAACCATATCTGAAAGAACCTAAAAAAATTAAGGGCAATTGTCATTAAAGTACTCCCTACCCACTGCTATTTGTTCAGAGTACTTTGTATTCCCAGAACAGGAAAATTAGTTACATAGAGAAAAAAACCAAAGTGCAGTGAAAGAGATAAACAAATGCTTTCCAATTATGTTCTAAAGAGAGAAAATCCACACAATGGAACTGAAAGGAAAGAGAAAGAGGAGAGAATATGAACTGCTGAGAATACGCCAAAATGTTAGTCATGCCTTGAGTCTACCCTGAAAGGTTAGTGTTGTTTTTAAGAGCACATTCCTTTAAGGAAAAGAATAATTTCCTAGCAGAGGTAATTTCTGGATGGTGGTAAACTCTCTCAAGGGAAGCAGAAACCCCAATAAAGAAGTCAACAAAACCTAGACAGAGAGGAGGACAAAATCTACATATCAGTCCTCCTGGAAACCCCAAGAGTGACCTGCTAGTGAAAGGGAAGAGATATGGAAAAGTCTGTCAAGAGAGCAATTGTTGAGTTGTTGAGTAGGTAAAGATCTGGGCGCAAAAATGCCAACAAGGAAATATCAACAAGAAAACAGGTAAACAGGTAAGTGTTTCCTAAAGATCACCCCTCTACGTAAGATGGCAGAAGAGGAGGCTGACTCAGTCTTGTCTAATCAAAGTTTGATTAATTTGAACTATATGAGATTTTCATGGAGATGAAGAAGGCAGGCCAAAAAGTTGTCACCTACCCTGTGGCCCACAATATAGAATTTGTGAATCTTCAGTTCTGAAAAATTTTCAGGGAATCTCTAGCAACACTTACTTAATTAAGGGCTGTTATGGAGACAAATGTCATACCTGCTGGTTCCATATCAGACTCCCAGGACAGCAGTTTCTCTTCAGGTCACCTCAAGTTACACTGGAACCTGACCATGAAGACCAATGAAAAAAACATCACTAACTTTGCAAGCTGAAAATATCAAATATTTTATTTAATATTTTAATTTATTAAAAGACTATGTGATTCATTGTTCTGGGACTTTAAGTGGCAGAATCTTGCCCAGGAGGGAAGCATGGTTCATGAGCCCGATGGCAGGTCTCACACCGCTCTGAGAAAAGAAGACTGTGAATAGAGGTCATCAGTCTGAATGAGCACTATGCCAGCACCTCATCTATAAGCCTCCCAAGTTACAAATTTCTGAGCACTTCTAAGCCCCTTTGGCATGCCCAGGAATTAAAGGTGCCCAGAATCTCTGGGTGAATCTCGGTAGCATGACAATTGGACCCATTGCCATCTGGGGAACATACCACCCTTCTCACTGAGTGGCAAAGGCTGATATTTAGTTCACTGGGACCACTTAATGTGTTAAACAAGTTTTATTCCTAGGCATTCTTTAACATTGGAAAAAATTAATAGACTCAGTCATCTAAAATGTTATGAGGTAAAGAAGCTGTTTTTCAAGGTAAGTGATTATATGAGTTCAGAAAGAAAGAAATCCTGTAACTAATCCTGTTGGTCTATAAATTCAGTTTATCAATTCTAAGTCATCACTATAATCAACAGACATAAAGACCTCAGAAACAAATTAGTCTTCTTTCATCACAAGAATTGCAGCTAAGTTTTTCTAATGTGTTCAAGTTTCTTTTGCTGTCTGCCTTCTCAATAGTTAAACTTCTTTCTGTCTGTTTTTAAGTCTATAGACAGCTGAAGGGAAGGACTATTTTACCAGACAGTGTGCATAGTGCCAAACCCATTTTCAGCTCACTTTAACTATATTCATATTGTGGGAATCAGTGAGAAAATATGTGTGCAAGAAAATCCAGTTTGGAACTCCATTGCTTTAGCTTATCCATAGAGTAGTCCTGAAATGTGATCCATGTGATTACTAGCACGGATGGAAACATTTTGTTGTGCAGAGACTAACTTCAGTTAGAAGTCTTAATTTAACACTACCTCATGTACGTTCTTGAGAAGTCAGATCATGATGTTATGTGATGTTTATACAAGAAGAGAATTGAAACCAATTTCTAACATACAGTTCATTAACGGTTTGACTGGAGCTGCCTATTGATGGCAATGTATTCAACTGCTAATATTGAAGATGTTCTTCATTGTTTTATGAGTTTGGAGCCACAAAACTGGAATTTTAAGAACTGGAAAACACATACCAGGCCAAAACCAGCTGTTTCTCCATGGGAGGTTTAGGGCTTAAAGTTTTGGTTTTCAGTAGCTCTTTCTTCTGAAGCAACTAACTCAATAGTGCCTCTCACCAGAATCTGAAGCTCAATTTTCATTTGAATGTCACTTCTTCCAGTCTTTTATGGCTTTGGTGCAAATCTTGATTTCTTTGAAGATCTTAACAGCAAAAAAGATTGTTTTACCATAAGTTTTGACTTTTGGCAACACACTTTTTTACACAGAGCTCAGAAATTTAAAAAAATTTTTGTGAAAAAGTTTCCTCAATTCGAAAAGAATCCTCAATTTGAATTTCTGTTCCAAAAAAAGCAGTCCATTAGAGGAGAACAATACCTGCACATTTAGAGAAGAACAATAGATTTCATATGACATAGGTCTTAAAACTCAGTCTTTTGCATAACAGGTGTGTTTAGGTCTCCATCATATTAGATATTGTCTAATTCATAACAAGACAAATATGCACTACCATAACTGTACTCTTCCAGGCAATTCAGTGAGAAAAATAGTATCTTTTCCATTATTATCAAAAGGGTACAGGGAAGTGCAAATACACATAAACACACACACCCCACACCACACTCCCCACCCCTCTCTTCCACCAAGTTTCTGAAACAACAAAGACTAAATCAGTCATGAGTTTTATTTTTATTAAAATATTTTTATTAAATGGGGTCACAAAGATCATTTAAGGAAAACTATCAGAACTCAGTGAATCTGGAATATTTGAACCTCAACTTACTGAAATTTCCAAGCTTCTGCTAGGTGACTTAGACTTTTCAATTTTTCTACAATTCCAGCAAGTTTTTATGATGTTTTCCCTAACTTCACAAGTTACAACTTCTACAGAGTGAAATCATTGTCGTAAAGTGCTGAATTATCACATTGCAAAGATATGTAATGCACCGATCATAAAACACTTTCAAAACAGAAATCTCTCAAGAATATCTTAGCTTGAAGGTTCACATTCGGCATCAAAAGTGAAAAACGGGAAATCCTGGGAAATTTCTGAAGTTATCTCCTAAAGTTATATCAACATGATTAATACTCCTTCTTTTATCCCAATGCAGTGGCAATGAAAAACCTCATGCCAAAACAGCTGTCTGAGCCGTCTTGAATTCTCAAAACTGGAAGCTCAGGAGGCCCTTGTGCTTGTGGCTCAGTTTGACAGGTACAACATACCCTCTGATGTGCATTCAATTCCTTCTTATTTTCTGGTTGTTTCAAAATTCAACCCTTGCAAACAAATGCTCAGCTTCTGCAACACCTTCTAATAGACCTCCTGGCTGTGAAAAAGTAAAAAGTGATCAAAGCATGAACTGTTTATCAAAAATACTGCTAATTTAAGATAAGAATCTATCTCTTTAAGCTGTACAAGATTGTGTGTAACCATTAACTCAGACCCAAACATTTCCCAGTATAGTTGGCCGATAAAGATTTTCCCAGTCCTAAAATACTTTGCTTCCTAAAGCCTTACAATGAGATCAGTCTCTTGGAGGCATAAAACATTTGGCTTTATTTCAGTGTTCAGCAACATATGTGCCTAAGATGCAGGAGCTCTCTGGAGCTAACTCAGAATTGAGCTGCTTTATCATCTCTCCTCAACCTGCAAAAAGTCAAAATACTAAACTGCTGGATAAATTGCACAGTTCAGATATTTCCAAATTTCAGAACAGAAACTTGGAAACTCTAATGAAGTTCAGGTTTGATTCCAATTTTCCAATGTTATTAAAATTGGAATTGCCCCTCTTTCCTCACCACCCCCATTGTTCTTCTGGACTTCCTCCATTTCTGAATCACCTTCTGCATAGCAAGAATATTGTGGTCATCCTTTCTATTTATGAAGATGGTATTTGTTGAAGAGGAGATGGAGCCAGCAATTTTAGGGTGCTTTTAATTTCTTTCATTTCTCATTTTCTCGTGTGACTTTTTCAGTCTCAAGTTCTACACACAGAGGTGGAGTAGCAACTATGCAAAAGGGAGAAAAGCTAATCACGGGAATGACACATACATTTAATTAACATGTTCTTTTTGAAAGCACAGCAATTACATCTGCAGAGCTTTGACATTCAACTATATTAAAAACCTACTATTTTCCATGGAAAAAACAGAGTATAATGATGAAACTTCTTTTATGAATAATATTTCTTTTTAATCCATTTTAATGATATTTCCAGAATAACTATTTAGTTACATGGGGAAGAATTAAAAGCAAAGGAAGACTTTTTTTTTTTTTAAATGAAGCAGCAATCTGTCACCCCCAAATTTGCATTTACTTAAAAATTTCATAGCTGAACTCAAATCCCATCACAGTTCTTCCTCTGACTCTTAAAATCAATCATTACACCACTGCAGGTCCTAATGAAAGTAGTCCTAATGGTCTTCACATGCCTTTAAAGTACCATTCATGCAAAGTAGAGTAAGATCCAATTAATTTCACAGTTAAAGTAAGTTCATATTTGTGGATGTTTTGTAGCTCTAATGAGATTCAAAGAGAAGGTTCAAGGATCTGGTCCAGAATTTTATCTTCACCAGGGTTCTACCAGACACATACTATGAATCAAGATTGATCTACCTGCTGATTTCCTCATATTCCTTCATCTGTATGCATCCTTCTGTGTCCTCCCTGTTCCATGTGTTGACAGTGAGTAGGGACCATATTTTTCCTACAGGATTGTACAATGCCTGGCACAGGTGGGTCAGGGCCACTGAGAAACACTTCTTAGCTGTCCCAGCTAACAGTAACAACACAACCAGTGATAACTGCATGTGCATGAAGTCCTGACCTACCTGAGCATGCTGAACTCACAACTCCGCCTCCACCACACCTTTTGAAACTGGATATTGTGCACACATGCCTGAAGTTTTACATTAATTTAGCACCTGAAAGGCTCTCCAAAAGGTTGATCTGAAGTAGAATCTGGTTTCAGAAAATCTGTTTAAAAAATCAGTGCATCAGTTACAATCACCTGTAAGAGATTTTTCAAAAGGGGAATTTGCTCCTCATGGCAGATGGGGACTAAACCGTTTCCTGAGCTTTTGAAGATACTAACTTTTTTTTCTTGCAAAATCTTTTAATGAATGTATCTAATATACTTTGTCTGATATGCTTTCAGCTATAAATTCTGTCTATAATTACATTTTAAAAAAAACCCTGTTTAAAAAAATCTTTGGGTACGGAATTTTGTATTTTTTCTTTAATTAAAGGATCTAATTTTGTATCAGGCATCTATAAAAGTCTTACTGAAATACTTGTAGATCATCTGGAAGATTGAAAGGAAACTTGGTAAGTTCCTGCAGCTTTGGAACCCCATAATGGAATGGGCATAAGATCTAGGGGAAACCGACAGTGGCTGAACATGCATTTTCTCTAAACTGCTGGCATTTTCCAAATAAGTTTAAAAAAAGGTATTTTAAATTACAAATTATATGTAAAACTCTTCTGGTTGAACATTAGCTTCCTTCATAAAAGATGGTGGTACATAAGCTTCGTTTGCTCTGCTGTAAAAGAAAAAGAATCTAACAGAATAGTCATTTGATGTTTCTGCTTCCTTTATTTTCTCTGTTTAACTTCATATATGGAAAGACTTGCACAAAAACTGACTAATAAAATCAGATAAAATCTAATACAGCATGCTGAGGGCTGAGAAGAAAAACTAGGATTACACTGAGCTGTTTGTTGGCATCAGGAGAAAAAGGATTAAAAATACCTTTTGTCTCCTGGTTTTCAGACCCTGCCAGGCTCACTCACTAGGCATTGGCTGAGTTATATCCATACGGTATGTACAGATTTTTTTCATTTTGCCTATTGGCAATTTTTTTTTCCAATGTGAACTACCAGTAAGCTCTTATAATCATAGGTCACTGAATAGCAGTGAGTTCATTTTCAAAGGAGCAGATCACTTACAGCTCCCTGGGACTCTGGGATTTTCAGAAACCGAGAACTGAAACTCATCTGTATTTCTGATTCTAAAAAATTCTACATAAGTGCAGCCTCAAAAATCAAAATATGTGCAGCTGGCAGACGAGCATTACATCCATACATTGAAAAGGTGCCTCAGCTGAGACTCATTGGTGGCCTCCAAAGAAAATTCCACACCTGACTCTGTCTGTGCTCTACGTGCTGCAAGGCATGTACCAATCTGTCCTAAAGATTACTGCCTTTACCAAGAAATAATAATTTTTAAATAAGGTAATAACACAGCAGTTGACTTTTAAAATTAATGCAATCAACTGTTGTCCCAGATGGTAAAGTTAAAATGGCTGAAGAGCAGCAGTTATGGTATTCGTTGTGGTCTAGCACTGTGAGTTCTTTCACAGGATCGGCACCCTAAAGAATGGAAATACGGAAAGTATCAGATGAGTGTGCATACTTTGTCAACACTCATTTGAAGATGTTGAGTCAAACTGCCAGGATATCAGACCTGCATCATTGGGCATGTCACATAATTGGGTGGATTTCAAATGTAAAGTGTTTATATATGCAGTTGCAAGCCATAGAGCAGAAAATAACAAACTTCTGTGCTTCTATTCATATATGAATATGAAAAACTTGTAAGTTGCAGAGGTGACAAATCTCTCCCTATAGTTATAGCTGCTCCCACATAATCCTGCAGGTTGAGTTTGGTTGATTTCTGCTTGATAAGACTGTGCTACCAGTCATTCCCTCAGTCCCTTGAAATGGTCACTAGCAGCTCTAGCAAGCACTGTTGCTGGACAACCAGGGTAGACTTCCCTCTGTAAATGTTAATAGGATATTTGAAAAGACACAGAGGTGTACTGAAGAATTTTTCCAGAGCTAAAAGTTTAAAGATGTCAGGACATCTTTATATCCCTGCTTGTTTCCTCTCAAAGTTGCCCTTACGGAAGTAGTGAGCATTCTCAGCAGGAAAAGAGAAATTCCCTATTTCTTTTATTACCCATGACATCAACCTCCATATTGCAGTTATGTCAGCCTCCCAAGGTTGTTACTGTTTTGAGTGATCAGGTTTGTCAAGTTGTCAGCTGCCAATGTCAACAGCCACATCCAGCAACCAAGGCTGATGACCTATAGCAGTCTGTTACATGGTTGACCCCTTCAAGGTTTGATCCTCAACCCAATCTTTGTTGGAGCAGCAGTTTGTTGGCAAATAAAGAACATTCACCCATTGTACTCCACTTCGAAGCACACCAATGAATGCCATACATGTGACAGATATTTAGTCTCTTAACTAAGGGGACTCTTCTTCCCACACTACCTTGGTGTCAGGGAACAGCAAGAGCAGGGCTAATCACTAAGAAATTTTATGAGGAATCCTAAGGCTAAGACAGCCTAGAAGGGCCCTGACTCTTGTGGTCTTGTGCAGTCCTGAACTCCAGTCCTGGCTCTTGCACAGCCAGTCACAGCACTTAAAATGTGGCAAAACTGTAAGTAAAGCAAGAAATACAATAGGAATAATTGAGACCATGACAGCCTCAGCTAGAGATGAATTTTAAAGGTACTAAGTGTAGATCTGCACTTTTGCCTAACAGCCTGCCTTCAGCACACGATTGATTTGGTGATAATTTGTTCATTTGTTCAACATCTGTTTGGACAAACAAACGTCAGTTCTGCTCTCATAGAAAATTGTATGTAAAAACAAAAATTGTTCTAGTTATCTTGGTCCTTACAATCTTGCTTTCTGTGTTATTATGTGCCCAAGGTATATTCAGTATCATTTTTCTGGTTCTGTAACCTCTAGCATTTTGATTTTATCTTTGGACAGGAAAATGGTGAAGAAGTGGGAAATTTCAGTAGAAATATGATATAGAGGACAAAGCTTGGCACAGAACTGTAGCCACTAATAAAAACACTCCCTAGGTAGCTTGCTCATACTCTGTAAAACTGAATCTGTAAGTTGTAGTCTAACAACACAGCTGCAACCAGCACAGTCACAAAGGCAACATTTAAATCTCTATATAATAAAGAGGAGTTGGGCGTTGAAACCTACAAAACCTAAGATATGATTTGGCCTGACCTTAGGAACAGCCTTGGAGAACAATACCTGTTGCATGTTTCTGCAACTCCAAGCTGCAGTTAGGTTTCCTGCTCACAAATATTTATTTATTTATAGACAACTCCTGAAAGGCTCAGAAATTCAGATCAGTATCTGATAGCCCTTCTTATGACAGCTCATCCTCTACTTTCTAATGAAGACTTTTCAAGAGTGACTGTTTGATTCTGCAAATACTGTGAACCCTGCTATAAATCAGAAATGAAATCTCCTGGCAATCCCACTTTGCTTTTAAGTATCAGAATTGAGTTTTGGAGGGAATTATGGCCTAGTTTTTCATTATCAGCACTTAACTCCACCATAACTCCAGTAAATTCAAAGCAGTTTTTCAGCACTTCTCTTAGCATTAGCAGCAAGTTACACCTCATGACTTTTAGCAACTCCCTTAAAAACTGTCTAATGCTGTGTCATTGCAGCAGGGCTTGCAGACATAAGACCATTAACAAAACAGTTCTGGAAAGCACATCAAGATATTACTTATTCCACCTGGACAGACTTGTACAGACTCAGGTCATCATTAGCAGATGTTAGTCTAACTTGCTCTTAAAGAGTGTCTTGTTGAAGAAGCAGGCTGTCTCTCACAGCAGCCTGTCCCACAGTTTGTTTGTCCGATTAGAAAGGTTCTCCTCACTGTTTAAACTGAAACTTTCTTTCTGCAATTTAATCATGTGGTTCTAATTTTACCTCTCATAGTCACTGTGAAAAAATTATTCTCCTCAGTTTTCAAGACATTTTGAAACAGCTAGACATAGCTGACAGAGAAAGATCTTACCCACAACCCCACCTCCTGGGGCTTCAAGAAGCCCTAATTCATTCAGTCATCCCATGGTGGCTGAGCCTCCTAGACAACCCTTGTTCTCTGCCTTCAGGAGCCCCAGAAGCCAGACCACTGGTTTCCTGTCACAGACCTCAACAAAGCATGGCCAGTAGCTGAGAAGTAGAAGGGCAGCACATGTCTCCAAGGGTACTCCTGTTTATACATCAGACTCTGTTGTTTGCCTTTTTGCACTGCAATTTGTGGTTGTTGACTCTCACCAGGTTGTTTATGCTTGCATGTTCTGTTCCTGAACATCCTTCACAGAGCGATCTACATCACACATACACTGCACGTGATGTGGAGCAAGAGATTCTTGTTCAGGCCAATAAAACCTAACTTGGATACACATAGGAATGTTTTGCGACCTGTAAAACAAGACATATAATGTCAGCCTGAAGAGTCAGTTTTGGTGCCACTAGCGCAGAATAAATACTGATCTATACATTGATCTAGCACCAACAGTCCAACAAGAGCTGGGATAAAGTTTTTCTTCTTCTCCATCTCTTGCTTTCCTTCTTCCACACAGCCAACTTTTCCTGTGTCTCTCAGGCAGATTTACATCCAATTGCCAAAGGTATATACTGTCCAGAGACCAGGCACAGAGCCAGCCTCATGCCTGGGCATTCGGGTGAGACAGCGCAAACAACAAGTGATGTCTGCCAGGCTGCTCCTGCTCCAGGCAGACGTCTTTGTCCACTGCCTCTCTCATTTTCACCCCCTGCCTGCTGCTGCCCGGGCTTGGGGAGCACAAGGTGGCACTTGGCTTTGCTTGCAGTTCACATAACTTGTTTTCAAACACCTCTAGGGAAAACGGTTGTTATAACTCCTGAAAACCAGATGTGCTCCAAAAGTTGCCAGGTGAAATGTGCTAATCTAGAGGGACTTAGACTTTAGGATTGTGTTTGAGAGTGTTCCTGTATATGACCTTGGGCAGCATTATCCCGGCTCTACTTCTTGCAAATGTAGAAGAATAAAGTCATTATGAATAAATGGAAAAAGAATGAAACTAGAGAAGCAGCCGAGGCAGAGCTGTAGAGGTCACACCAGGCTTTGTTTTTCTGTATAATGTGCAGTGAAATATCTCATATTCCTTTGGTGAGAGGTACCACTTTGAGACCACACGCTGTGCTTCCTCACAAAGAATTCACACCTTTTTTTTCCTTCTCCTGTATCCTGTAATAAAAGTCTTTTAGACTGTGGTTGGTCTCTGTGTATTTGAAAAATGGTGGTTGGAGTCAGGAAAGGAACCATGAAGGCTGTAGCATCCCATCTTAAATACAGCAAGCAGAATATGTAGCAATGGCAAAATCACTCCTAACAATTGTCTCAATAAAATTTCATATTGTTAAACATTAAAAGTGTTTGTATTTTTATCATTCTAACAAAGATTCAATTGAAATCAGGAACAGAAAAACAACAGACCTAAGCTGTATGTGAACAACTGACCAAGGAAGATGATCATGCACTCAAACAAGACACACGTATGATATTGACTTCCATTTAAAATCCAGACAACCCATCTTTAAGTAATCACTATGGTGATGATGCATAGTTCATTCCTGAAATCAAACTGCAAACTATAAGGGAAAAATTGTACAGCATCTCGCTGATACATGCTCTTGTACTGAACTTAGAATACAATGTACAGAAAGATCTCTGGTTTAATTAGCTGCCCACTGAGCTGGAGTTGGCTGCTATCTTTTTTCTGCATATGAAACCACAGAGCTTTCTTAGTACATTATTTCCACATGTGCTTATAATACTATCCCTGCCCCTTAAATTCAGCATTTTAATAAGCGTTCATCTCAAAAAAAAACCCAACAAAATATTATCTTTTATGTATACTTAGCTAAAGTATCCCTTAGCCAAGATCTGCCTTTCCATCATCATCAGAAGAACCCCCAGGGAAATCCATATAGCGTCCCTGGGAGGCGGCTGTTGTGAATCAGATCAAGAGGCTCTTTTTTATATAATTTTATTCCTCTTTATTAGTGGTATGATTTCTCATTCTTTGCTTCAGGCATATTAAGATCCTCACTGGCCTAAGTAGCTGTGCCTAAGGTTTTGGCTGGTTTCAAGATATGAAGACCCTGCTAGGGCCAGGCAGATGTGTGCTATCACAGCACAGGGAACAAGGTACTTAGGTCTGAAAGTGGGCACCACCAGCATGCACTTCCTCTGCATGGGGTCACAGGTATTGTAAAGGCATCCACGGGTCAGGAAAAAAGGAGTCACCATTTGTGTACCACTTACACACGCATCTGCCTGGTACTTCTTGTGTATGAAGGGATGGTATGTTTTGCACTGATGTTTACACTTAAGCTCTGGTTGCTTCTACATTTTATCTAGTAGCTTGCTCCAAAACCACTTTTCTGGGAACTGCTCCATCATCAAAATATCTCATGTTCTGAATTTTCTTTATTTAGGACTATTATCACTATTGAAAGCAGATAAATATAAATGTAATTATTTGATTGACAAGTAAAGTTGATTTCATATGTTGTTCCATGTTACATTTACATCACTATACTAATATTTAAAATATTTTAAATTTTAAAAGTTAAACCATTTCTGACAGAACTGAAATTAAAATTTATATCTAATTGACTCTGTATGGAGATCTCAGTACCAATTACCTCCCATCAGACTGCAAAATTAACTTCCTTTTATGTACCACCCTACAAGTTTCAAACTGCCTGAAAATTGAACTGTATATGAAATTCTTCTTGTAATAAAATATATTGAATGACATTGTAATAAACATGGTAGGTTTCCCTCTTCATACATGCTTTCATGAACAGTGAATCAATTTTATTGCACTGTCAACCATAATAAAATTGTTGGCCTAGAAGATACACTTCTAGGATTATTAGTCGGTTCATATAACAACTGGAAGATTATGGCAGACAATAGCGCATAAAACTACATAAAACATATTGTAAGGTAAAACTACAAAACAGTCCTTGCAGTCAGCTTGGAAGGAATCAGTGGTATGGATTTAATAAGATGTTTAAAAATTAAGGCAAATGAAGAAAATAAAATAGGATAAGAAATGAAACAAACAGTACCTAAAATACAAGACAAAAACTAAATGTAGATTGTTGGTAGGAATATAAATATGAAGCAAGTTTTGCATCTAAATAAGCCTTGTCTGCCCTGTAACTGTTTATTCAAGACCTTGCTATGGCCTTACAGAAGTAAAGCAAGGATAGGTTTCTGGATAACTAGGAGTGTCAGAGACATGGAGAAATCATGTCTATGCTCCACGCAGGATTTAAAACAGCTCCTCCATGAGCTCACACGCTGCCTTACATCAGCTTTTGTTAGTGTTCCAGTGCAGTACAGACATTTCTACCTTCTTCATACCTAACTGCTTAAAACCCCGACTATTAGGCTTCACATTCTTTCAGTTGTTGAGCTACAACAGTTGGATTTCATATCTTAGGCTTCCATGATATTGTTAAGCCTACAAGCCATTTTCAGAAACTTAAGTATTGAAGATCCTTTTTATTAATATTTACACTGTCTGCTCCTTGCTAGTATTTAATCTCTTTACTACTTTTACTATTGTCACAATCACCTCTATGATAAACTATTATCACATGAACCTTTGCTGCCTCTTTGGTAGATTAAACCACTGCTTTTGTATTTCCATCCTCATACACCACCTTTTGGCTGACATTGCCATTTGGAGCCCCAGCCCATGCCAGATCGGCTGCTCTAGCTGAGACTCCAGAGGTGCCGGATGGAGGAAGCACAGCTTTTCAGACAGCGCTCCTGTTTACACAACACACTGTGTTTGATTCTTTTGCAATAACTTGACAAATGTTGTCAGGTACAATAGTTTGGCCTGGATTCAGTGAATGATTCGTTTGCATCCTGGCTTTTCTTCAGCAGAATTTCTACCTTGCCATTCCCCAGTCTGCATCTGTGTGGCTCAGCTCTGTCTTTCCTAAGCACAGAGCTTTGTTCTTCTCTCTGTTAGAGTCTGCATTTTGTCAAGGTCAGCTTGAATTCTGGTCTCTGTGGTGTTGAAAGTCCCTTCAATCTATTGCTGCCTGCAAATTTAATTAGGCTATTTTCTAGCTTTCGAAATAGGAACTCAACACACCTGCTGAGGTCACTTGGTCTGTTCAGCTTCGAGGAGACTGAGGGGAGACTTCATTGCAATTTACAACTTCCTTGTGAGGGGAAGAGGAGGGACAGGCACTGATCTCTTCTCTGTGGTGACCAGTGACAGGATCTGAGGGAATGGCCTGAAATTGTGTCAGAGGAGGTTCAGGTTGGATATTAGAAAGAGGCTCTTTATCCAAAGGGTGTTGGGGCCCTGGAACAGGCTCCCCAGGAAAGTGGCCACAGCACCAAGCCTGACAGTGTTCAAGAAGCATTTGGATGATAGTCTCAAGCACATGGTGTGACTCTTAGGGATAGTCCTGTGCAGGGTCAGGAGCTGGACTTGATGATACTTGTGGGTCCTTTCCAACTCAACATATTCTGTGATTCTGTGACTCTTGTTGCCATTAAAGATTACCACTCCTCAGTCCCGCATGTGCTAATAACAGGAGAAAGCAGGCAGAAATGGAGCAAGAACAAATGACAAACATCAGGCAAAAGTCTTGAGCAAGAGGGAAAATATTTTTAAAGAACAGGAAAAAAAAACATTAAACCATCTTCCACTTTGGAAAGTACTTTTCTATTAAAGGATCATCAGCATAAGCTATATGTTCAGAATAAGAACATAAAACTGAAACATATGGCAATCAGATGAAGCAGAGTATTTTTATTGCTTTATTATCTTCTTATACTGGGCAAAAAAAATATAAACCCATGAATTTGCACTCTCAAAACAGCTACACATACAGGAGGAATAAAGTAAGAAACAAGACTGAAAGATTTTGTATCTTTTATCATCTGCTGCCATATGGGAATAGGTGCCTTTTCTCAAAGTCTGGGGATTGTGGGGACAACTCTAGGAGAGCATCACAAATGACAGAATGGGATTTTTTTCACAGCTAACTAAACAGTAATTTTACTTCAGTGGATTCTTCATTTTACAACTTACACAATTTTTTTATTTTAAATTCTACCAAAGTATTTCCAAATTCATATTCCTAGACTTACTGCATTTTCCAATAGATATTATTGGAATATACAGTGAGAGATCTTATTGCAACAAACTTGTACCAACACAGGAAAAAGCAGGTTTTAGCTAGATGTCAAGAGAAGAGACAACAGATATACCCATTCAAAAGACCCAAGGAACTGGAAGATATTGGTCACCACAGTAGATCTCACATCCATGGGAGCACAAGGCTTGTCAATGCTCACACATACACCATCCCATAAAAAATCACAGCAATGGAGACCTGCTGAGGGGTTTGGAGGTGTACTGATTTGACTGTGCTGGAGGTAATTTCCTCCACAGTAGCCCATATGGTGCTGCTTTTCAGACTTGTGACCAAAACAGTGTAAACAACATGTCAATATTTTAGCTGCATCCAGATCTTCTTCATTCCCTGGGCTGTACTCCTAGCAAGTAGGCTGAGGGTGAGCAAGGGTTTTGGAGGGGACACAGCTGGGACAGCTGATTCAAACTGATGTGCCATATCATATAATGTCATGCTCAGCAATAAAACTAGAGGTACTTTCCAAAGTAGCTGTTTCTCAGACACTGACTGGACATCAGTGGGATGTGGTCAGTGATGCCTTTTCATCCCTTGCTTTTTCTTTTTTTTTCCCTCCTGTTTTGCCCTTCCCCTATTAAACTGTCTTAATCTTGACACAAGCTTTTCTATTCTAGCAGTAAGCTCTGTATCTGAAAGATTTGCTCCCATTCACAGAACAGTATAGTTCCTGACGTTCTCTGTGACCACAAGGGGCCCACCTGAAGTGAGTTCATCACTTAAGACTATTTATACTACCTCTGTTACAGATATGAGAAAACCTTCTGATAACTTCACAGTGAACAAAATAATATACTTTTAAAATGAGGTGATCCTAGTCACTCCTAGTCACAGAAGTCCCAAACAATGATCTACAGCTTCATTGTTTGCAGCCTGACCATGGAAACCCGTTATCCCACTTTTCTTTAGTTTTAATTTTATTTTACTTATATTACTAAATTATGAACTTTAAAACACAGGCGAGGCAGACCTTAAGAAGTGCTGAGGATGGGCAGTGGTCGACAGTGTACAGAAACTGTGATATAGTATAAGTAGCTGTATTGTTAAACAAGCAAACACTAGACATATATTATTAAAAGTCATCTTTAATAGAATTTTAAAAGAGCTATTGCAAACTTTATTTGAAGAAAAATAAACAAATGACAATTTTCAAAAATCCTTTAAAACAGTCTAGTTCCTTAGCATTTATTATTTGAAAAGATGGAAGCTATTTGCATAGCTAGCATATTAATTCACCTCTGTTTGCTCAAAACAGCTCATAAAAGCATTCTTTTTCTACCATTTCTGATTTGATCAAAACCAGAAATGCATACGATGATCCTAATCTACACCAGAGTGGGTATCTGACCATGTTTCAAGGTAGGCAAAAATTTTAGTTCAAATTACTTAACGCCTGATACGGAAAAAGAAGAGATGTGCAAGTCAGCAGGACAGCTAATGTGTGGTACTTTACACCTGCTTACATATTCTATTTGAGCCAGGATTTTTACATTTTCTTCCTTGTATTTAGTATCCCACACAACCTAACAGTATTTTAAAAAAAAAAAAAAAGGCACAAAAAAACCCCACCTAGTTCATAATATAACATCATAAGATCTAAGGAAGGCTGATGAAGATTTTGGGTAACCAAGAAGAAAAAAAATGTACGATTTTGAATTTAAAGTTAAATTTTAACACTGGAGTTCTGGTGACTCAATGTAGCACATAAGGAATTAATGCTCATATGCATCTGAAAACAAGCTATCCATAGGAAAAATAATCACTGGATTGATCTAATAAAGCACAGTAAGCCTTTATTGCATCAAATATCATTAGTGCAATTGTATGGCACACAAGAATACTATGAACTGCAAAAGAAACAACACAGAAGTGAAATATTTTGATATGAAGGAGACATAAGTGCTGTTATATTTTATACATAAATTACTAGCGGGAACGTCTAATTTCAAAATCTTCAAATCACAAAGAGAGTTCACTGCATAAAGATTTATGGTAGAAGAACAAACATTCTAACGAAAATATTATTGTTCATTAGAATCAAAACTGAATACTCTGTGTTCGAGATAGAAAAATTATGCCATTAGGCACTAACTGCTTTCTAATATATTCTTTCCTAAAAACCTATCTGTGTATTTTAAAAAAAGAGAACACACAATGTTATTGGTTTGGGCACTTTGTGAAGATATTGTGTTCAACTGCACACACATTGCATACTGTAGTACACTGCAGCCTATAATGGCGATGTATATGCATATGCTTTCTACAGGAACCAGCTTAAACCAAGTATCATCAACATGAACCTGACACACCAACCTGAACAACACATTTGAAGAAATATTGCTAGGGTAATATTTTGAAAACTGAATACACCCAATTTTTGCACCTTAGGCTTGACTTTCAAGGCAAAAGAGAGGCACATAACATAAGGAGGACATGAAACTGTTGGAGCAAGTCCAGAGGAGGGCCATGAAGTTGGTAAGTGGACTGAAGCACCTCCTCTACAAAGACAGGCTGAGAAAGTTGGGGCTGTTCAGCCTGGAGAAGAGAAGGTTGCGTGGAGACCTCACAGCAACCTTCCAGTATCTGAAGGGGACCTATGGGAAAGCCAGAGAGGGGCCCTTCATAAAGAACTGTAGTGACAGGACAAGGAGTAATGGGTACAAAACGAAAGAGAAGAAATTTACATTAAAGATTAGGAAGAAATTTTTTACTGTGAGAGTGGTGAGACTGAAACAGGTTACCCAGGGAGGTTCTGGATGCCCCATACCTGCATTTCTTGTGTTTGATACAAGTTGTGTCAGGGTAGGTTTATTTTGGATATTAGGAAACATTTTTTCACCAAAAGGACTGTCATGCATTGGAACAGGCTGCCCAGGAAAGCTGTGGTGTCACCATCCCTGGATGAATTTAGAAGACGTGTAGGTGTGGTGCTTGGAGACACGGTTTGGTGGTGAAATTGGCAGTGATGGGTTAACAGTTGGACTCAACAATCTCAAAGGTCTTTTCCTACCTAAACAATTTTATGGCAGTGCCATGCTGGGAACGAAATCAACCATCAACCTGGCCCTGCATGCAGACTCTGAGGTGTCCTAAACCTGTTAGGCAGACTCATTCCCTGTTCTGAAAAACAGCATTCAGTATAGACAATTTCTTGATGACACACACACTCAAACCTGTGGAGCAAAAATATTCTCCCATTCCCCTCTCCGATGAAGGTTACAGTCTTCACAGATGGATCAAGCAGAACTGGGAAAGCCATGGTCTGCTGGCGACTATGTGACCAATGGGAATCTGGTATATATCAAGTAGAAGGCTCTCCCCAACTGGTCGGGTTGTCATCAGTACTGCGGGTGTTCCAGCTCTTTTCTGGTTCTCTAAACATTGTGTCTGATTCAGTCTATATAGCAGGTATAGTCCAACATATTGAGTTTTCTTATCTGAAAGATGTTAATAATCAGATGCTAGCAAAGCTGTTTAAGGCCCTGCTCTTGGAAGTAATCGAACGACAAGCAAAATTTTTTATCACCTATCTGGTCGCATACATCAGGTCCTGTTGTAGACGGAACCAGAAGGAGGATTTGCTGGCAAGTCCACCTATAGTCCCTAATCATGTGGAGCAAGCTAGGCTGTCCCATGATTTTTTTCATCAGGGAATCAAAGCTCTAAAAAAGAGCTTTGATATTACATACTCCCAGGCCACAGCTATTGTCTCTGCCTGTGGAGACTGCCAGCAGGTCGTGCCTTTGCCCCCTCAAGGGTTACAATCACAACAGGTCTGGCAAATGGATGTTACACACATCCTTCCTCCTTCGGGAAGTTGAAGTATGTACAGGTTTCAATTGATACTTTTTCTGGCCTCTTGATAGCAACAGCTCATACAGAGGAAAGAGCAAGAGACGTGAAAAAACACCTATCTACAGCCTTTGCTACCATGTGGGTTCCAGAAAGAATAAAAAGAGACAATGGTCCTGCCTATGTGTCTAGTTCCCTGAAAGAGTTCTCAGACATGTGGGGTGTGAAACACGTAACTGGCATCCCTCACTCTCCCACAGGGCAGGCCATTGTCGAGAGAGCTCATGAAATGTTGAAGAACGTGTCCACAAAACGAAAAAGGGGGAATATTGGCCTTTCCCCCCAAGAACAATTAAACAAAGCTTTGTATGTACTGAACTTCCTGAACAGAATGGATAGTGACATGCCACCTATTCAGAAACATTTTAGTACAAAAAACACCCAAGAAATACCAGAAGCCAAGGTATTATATAAAGATCTGCTGACCAGAAAGTGGGAAGGCCCCTTTTCCCTTATAACATGGGGGAAGGGGTACGCTTGTGTCTCCACAGAGCAGGGCCCGAAATGGATTCCATCGAGATATGTCAGACTGTACAAAGAACCAGCATCATCATCCTCATAGTCGGCGCTATAACAACCTTGGGAGCTCCAGTTCTACCATCACGGGTGATTGATCCTAGAGGTAGTATTTGGATGGCACTAGCCAAAACTATAGGAAAGGATTCTCTGTGTCTATCGGTCACAGACCCAGAGAATCCATTCAAATCATGTCTAATAGAAATGCTGTGGCTCAGAGGGGAATGGGAGATGTTTGTTAGGCAGTACACCTCTTGGTGTTCACAGAAAAGTTTCAAGAAGAACCCTACTGCACATTGTTACCTCCTGCAGAGGATTTCCCCTTATTGCCCTAATGATCCACCACCAGCACCCAGACAATTTGAATATAAAAACACTGATCCCCAAGAATTAGAAATCTTAGGAAGACTCCCTGCTGCCTACTGTTTTTCCTTTAAAGAATCAGATACTGCTCCTGCCCACATACATATAAATGTAACTCTAAATGGAGCATATGGAGACTTTAATACCTGGTGTAACAAGAGTCTAGAAACTATGATAACATTAGTCACTCCACCGGAAACAGACTACCAAATAAGACATTTGTTATCTGTGGTTAGCGGTATGGAAAGAAATTCCTAGAGGTGTCATTGGAGGACCATGCACACTAGGAAGGCTCACAGCATTTTCACTGTCGAAAACCATTACCTCTACCCCCCTTAGAACATCTCTAAAAATAGAGAATTCAAGAAGTAAAAGGGCGGCTGAGCAGAAAGAAAGCTTTAACATAAATAGATATACATTTCATAATGACTGTGATTCCCACATCTATTTCTGGACATGACAGAAGAATATCTGGAAGAGTTCCTTGATTCTGGCCACTAGAGTAAACCACGCCTTAGATATTCTTACTAAACTAGGATGCCGGCTTTCAAAAGAGGCTATCGCCACCAGTGGAGCCTTAGATGACCTTCTAAAAGGTCACATTACAAAACAGACCAGTGCCTGATTTTCTGTTACTAGTTAATGGCCATGGCTGTGAAGAATTTGAAGGTCTGTGCTGCCTTAATTTTTCATCCCATTCAGAGTCCATACACTCTAAAATTAAGGCACTGCAAGATCTGGTTATTATGGTTGACAGCAAACGTAGAATTTTTGGGGGGACCTTTAATATGCACTATAACTCAATCATAACTAAATTACTATTTCTTACTGATTCAATAGTGTATTAACGGCCCTAGACAGACCATGTCCATTGGCACCATGTGGCTGAAAACGGAAGTACCAGAGAACACTCAGATTTCAAAGAAACAGCAACCTTTCCCTTAGCACCGCTCCTTAAGGTTCCTAATAGGCTTTGTTGCTAAAGAGTTCGAAAAGATTTTTTGCTAAAAGATTTCCTATAAACTTCAGCGGGACCAGGGCCCTCTAACATCAAAAACTGATGTTACAGTGGAGTTAATATATATATACACACTGAGAATTTGTGTATGTTTCCACAAAATGATGAAGAAAACAAAAAAAAAAGTCACTATTTCACATAATATTACCTTTCCACTGTTCCATTCACTGCCAGCACACAATACAGATTTTATCCTCTGCAACTCCTTCAAAGGACCAGCCAAAACTGCAAAGTGACTGAAGGCACTGATCCAGGAATGTTAAAGGCCACCTGGTGCAAACATTTGCTTAAAGTCATACAATGTACACTGCTCCTTTAAAATAGCTTGGTACAGAGACAGATTTGAATGCCCGTAATGATATGCCTGTTGTATTAAAAAAAAAAAGGTAAAATAAAAGAGGATGTTTTTTCACTGGCTCTAAAAATTTCCCTGACATGGTGCATTATGACTGATGCTTCTTAATATGGTGTGCACGGCAGCCAAAAGTAATTTAAAAACATGTGTTGTCTCAAAAACAAATGTAAGGAAATACTAGTAAAAGCTGCACTGTCCAAGACCTGGCTCAGCAGTTTAAATTAATTTTTCTTGGAGCATAGTCAGGAAGATGGGACTGCATGCAAAATAGAACTAATTTACTCCTACTATCTACTGCAAAGAAGTGATTTCACTCCGGCACATCATGTGTACAAAATAAGACTCTATCCTAAAATCAATTACGTACCAATGTCCCTTTTAGGAGCTCTACATATAGCAAAACCTGAAAGTGTGTGAGCTTTGGGTTCTTGAAATTATATTAAAAGGAGGTAAATGACATGGCAAGGCTGCTGTCCCCAAAGACAAGAGAAGATCAGCTTTTATAGGTCACCAAGAAATCAAACCCACAGCAAAACACATCCCAGTTTAGAGAGTGAATGTTTTCCAAATCTTATACTTGGCACAATTCCAACTACGCTCCCATAAATCAGTAAAGTACTTGAGATGCAGAGATGTGTTTCAGTTCATAGCTTGGTTTCTTGTAGCTTTGGACCCATGCAACCAAGGGCATGACTTAGGTTTCAATGTGGGTCAGAGCAGCACAGGCACTCTATTAAGACATTATTTAACTATTTAAGGGGCTAGATCCAAAGTGCACTGAGTAAGACTGAATAATGAGTAAGACTGAACTGCCTCCAAAGAACCAGGCCTAAGCTCTGCTAGAGAAACAGAACAGAACCTCAGATTTGTGAAAAACATTTTAAATTCTCAATACAGCTGAAGTGAAACAAACAACCCCATCTAAACTAGTTCTGCAGTTAAAAACCTATACATCAGTATTAGAAGGCACCAGAAAGTAAGGAAGTTCAGGCCTCTTCTCATGCTACCATGCAAAATTTCCTTTGTGAACAACATTACAGATGAGCATCAATACAAAACCACACATTTTAAGCAGTAGCAAAATTTGAATAAAAATTACAAATTGCTCTAGGAAAGTGACTGCCATATTATTACATGTGCACAAATACACATTCCGTCTCAAAAGGTATGAAAGAAAAGGGAGTCAATAGCCTTATAATTTCTACCTCTGTTAATTGGCATGACAGCTATTAACTTCGTTTTAATAACTATCAGTCTTATCAGCTTGGCTTCCTTATTAAAAAGAAGTAAAAGCATTAAATATCACAGGTAGTGTTCAAGAAGGATAAATTGGCTGCCAGACAGGGAAGACATTCATACATTCACTCAGCAACAATAAGCTCCCAAGCTCACACATTTCCACATTCATAGATATCTTTAATTCTCCCCACATGCAAAGAACAGGTTTGGGTATAAAAGTGCCTGCTGCTTTTCACCATCCTTCTCCTTCATCCCACTTAAGCAAAGCACTTAAGCATACAAGGATGTGCTTAAAGTTAAGCAAGCACGTGTATTGTTTTGCTGGACTGAATACATGTGCAGTCCATGCCTCCTAAAAGCCTCTCCCACCAGCCAAAAGCAGGGTGCACAGATGGCATCCAGGGCCACCAACTCACACGGCACTGAGAGTTGTAAACAGCTGTTTGGGGTTATGCTCCTTAAATTGTTGACAAAACACTGCAAATGCAAGACACAGATGATGCCCCAGAGTGACAATACTAGAAAACGTCCGAAAACCAGAACAGGTTTAAAGCAACCTTCCTTCAGCTGGTCATATATATATGCCAGCTGACACCAGCATTCTAACATGGAAAGACAATTAGGTTTGTTTCTGAATAACCCTGGAACAATGAAGTCTGAAACACAGACTTTACCTTTGATGCATTTACAGTAAAAGCCTTTCAGAGGAAAATGCATAAAGAACATCCTGAGGCCTTATTTTCAAGCATTATTAGCTTATGAATTGGCAAAAAATCTGCCTACCTTCCATGCAATGATTAAAATAATAGACAACTTTATGGAGCATTCAGCAGTTTTGGCCCTTAGATCTGCTTTGAAACCTGGCTCCTTTTTTTTTTTTTTTCATATTATTCCCTTTGAGAGCATACAGCAAAATTCACTATTAATGTTAAATGTCCTACCTTCAGAACAGAGCAAAGTGAGGTCTGGTACCAAGCTCCCTCTGCTTTGCTTATCAACACTCCAATGGAGAAGCAGACTGTTTCAGAAGAGCATAGCAAACTAACATACACCCCTAAAAACAAGAACAGTTGAAAGCCGGGGTAAAAACAAAGTGGGAATATAGAGATAAGTTTATTTTTTTTCTCATACTGCTTTCTCAGTAACTCTGTGCTTCTTCAGAAAATAACTTCAGTACGAAACTAACACTCAGAAAGTTTTTCCAGCAGACACTTAAACAAGCTTTCTGGCACAGCCAGAAATTTACCATATGGGCCAGCCCAATTCTCCCTGAACGCAGCAGGAGTTTGGTCACGGTAATCACTAAAGATGGGCTGGGATCTGAACACAGAGTTTTCTTTGGATAATTTAGGGAAACCTTAGATGTGAAACATAATCTGTTTCCTTACAACACCCAACTGCACAGCAGGTTTACATGAAGGACAAACTGCACAGAGAACAAGAAGGCCAATGAAGTGTGCTGAAGCAAGGCTGGAGAACCATCTCGGTGGCAAAGACTGCAGTCCCTTTCACAGAAGTCACAAGAGGTTACACTTTGCATTACTTCTGAGTTGTAGCTTCTCACTGCTCTTCTCCCTGTTCAGAAAGGTTAGTCAGTTAATGAAATTCTGAGAACTGTCCAACAAACTAGCTTCACAAAGAAACTGTTTTTAAAGGACACACTAAATTTTGATGCAGACCTCATCATACACTGCAAAATGCTTCCCAGAACTGATATTTAAGCATAGACATTAACCTTTTTTCTTCACCCAGAACACCTCAATATATTCAGGGAAATGCTTGGTCTATATTTCTGTAGACTTGACCTCAACTGTTAGACCAAATCAGTTCACAAACCTTGGTCAAACATTTTGGAAGGAATGACAAGGGAATTTGGATGCTTTCCCTGGCTATAACATTTAAGAGCTAGGCCTCTCATAACTGATGTTTTCTCTTTTTATCATGTTTGGGACCTTCAGCTTCCTGAATTTGAGACTGCTTACCTGACCTAGCTCTTGCTTCTGTATTTTACTCTCCCATTCCCTGAAGGGTTGCTGCAGAATGAAACAGACTAGACAACTGAAAAACCATATTCATTTCAAAAACATCAATGCATGGTTAACTGCTCACAGAACAAGCTTTTGCAAAATTTCTTTCCCCTAGTGGGTTTGGGGTTTTTTTGAAGGTTTTCATTCCAACCAGGGACCTTTCAATTTATATTTTAATTACTTTTATTTTTTATACTTTTATATATTTTAATTAATTTATAATTTTAATTTTTAAACTGGAATTATATTCTGTTTCATTTCAAACCTCAAAATACTAAAAAATAAAATAAAAAACTTTATATAAGGGCCAAAATGCTTACCAAACAGTGACACCAAACTAGTTCTGAACAGTCAGGTAAGAGAGTACTACTCACTGGCATCCAAGGCAGCTCTTATACCTATGCCAGCTGTACTATCTGCCACACAGATAAATGCCAGAGCATGAGAGCATAAGAGCTCTTTAGACATCTCCTAACTCTGAATATGACATGAATCTGACTGTCACCATCAAATAAAATACAGCTCTGGAGCCTGGGTCACCAAATACAACAGTGATGGAAAATAACAAATTAAAATAAAAGCACATTCCTGTATTAGACAGGAATGAGTTCTTTCAGGAGAACTCAGAATCACAATATAGGTATATATGTTGACCAATAATATGTCTATGTTATATAGTAATAGGAATGGTGTCTTGAAAAAATATTTTAAATAAATCACATTCTTGAAGTCAAAGCTTTCTATTTCAGCACTGATTATGTCATAGAAATTTTAGTCCTTACAGATATTAATTAATATATTTAAATTGGTATTTTTATTGAGAATTTGTAGACATTTATTAAAATACAATAAAAATACTTCACATATGCATTTGTAATGCACATAGTCATTAGCCTATCTAATAGCATTTTTCTAAAATATTACATCCTGAGCTCTTCTCCTAGGAACGGAAGTATGTGGAAATTCATTTTGGCCACAGATTCTAAGTGTTATGTGTTTGAAATAAAAAATTGATGCAATTATTTAAGCCACACTAGGCCTTAAAACATGCTCTATATTATTGGACCGTGTAGTTACATCTGCTAATTTCCCATTTGACTTTAAAATTCTGCGACTGAACAAGCCTTTCAGCCTACGTAGAATAAATGTGATCTTCACCTAACTGAAGTAGCACACATCGTAGTATATTTGGTTGGTTTTTGTATTGTGCTAAAACAAACTAGCATGAAAAAAATTGCCTATACCTGTTTATGCCTTAGGTCAAACCAAGTCTATATCCTTAAAATGTCCCAATTGCTTGTTATAATGAAAACCTAGTATCTTTTTCAGCAGTTTGCAACCTTTCCTTGCTTTTCATTTTTCCCAAGAATTTTGTACATTGTTGCCTTTCTCTAAAACACTCTACACAAAAAAAAAAAAAACAAAAACACAAAACACAAAAAACACACAAACAAAAAACCCTCAAAACACCCATAAACTAACCAAAGAACAAAAAGAAAAAAAAAAGCTTTCGAACTGTTCTTCTGATGTGCATCTCTTTTAGATAGCTACAGAAATCAAAACACTGGCACATTCTCCAGTGAAAGACTCTTAATTTGAACATGAAACAGATGGTAAAGCTACTTGAGAGATAATCTTTAACTTCATAAGTGACCCACAGTGAAGTTCCTGCTTCATTTTGGTAATTTTGGGAACACACTGGGCCACATTGAAGCCAATTTATATCAGCTGACAACTAAGTTATGACAATTCACACCAGTTGAGGAACCAACCCATATGGGAAAACACTACTATTCATTAGGAAATTGAGCATGTCAATGTCCCAAAAGGCTGCACTTTAATGAAAAAAAGTCAACTTCAGTTTAATGCAGCTTTCTCTTCACTAAAATTTGTTCTATTTCCATGGAAATAGACTTTATTCTAAACTTCTGAATCATTAAGTCCCATTTGAAATGTCTGACACTTACTAGGTTCATAGTAATCCAATACAGTCACTGAAGCATCTTGAATATTTGCCACTTTGAAGTCTCTTGCAGCCGGAATATCCACACAAACTTGTGTTGCGTTTAGCTAGAAAAACAGAAGAGAAATATCCTAAGAAGCCTAGTGATGGAGGTTTCACGGAAGAGGTAAGGACTTTTAGCTCAGCAGTAGTCTATTTCTAAAGACTTGGAGTCCGGATGCATATAAAGATGCTTATCTTATTTTTAGTCATCTTGGTTAAATTACAGACTTCTTGAAATGTCTGGCTTCTTATACATTATTTTTAAAAGGCTTAACTTAGAACCCTTTACAAATAAAAATGAGTTGTACCTATCCAAGCAGTCTCACTAAAAAGCAGTGACTCAATGTGAATAGCAGATGTCGATTTCTCCAAAGAATACAATCACAATGTCTTTCCAAATTTAAGTCAAACAATGCCTGAGTCAAAATCAACATCACTACAAACACATTTCTTTTTTATTTTCAACTTACAGAGTCTAAGTATAGATTGACTTTTCCATTGTCTTTTTCCATCTTCTTAACTGTATTGTCTAATGGAATAAAATCTGGTGACACAGAGAAACCACTGAGTAAGCCAACCTCCATGAGGACCATACCACTACGGGAAGCTGTGTCTGAACCAAGGTACCTTTTCAAAACACAGAGACAAAGAAACTTTTAGCAGAAACACAGTAGCCCACTCTTCAAAGAAAATGCTTAATCTTTAGATCCCAACTATGGAAGTAGTAATATTTAAGAATACTTAGGAAACAAATGGAGCAAAATGCTGACAAGCAAGTTTCTAATGAAAAACAAGCTAATAATTGATTTCTCAATTATTTTGCCGGTTAATTTCAAGCGCATAAGCAAAACCAGGTTTAGCACATAGAAAACTATAGTACATAATCATATGACAGACTACATTGACACCAACAGGAACTTTCTTTGGATATCCAGAAGTGCAGGTTTACATTAAAAATATGCAGGAAATATTGCAGTTAAATACGTTTCAAAAGAAGCAACTAAGAAAAGCTGTGGAATTCCTGTACTGAAATACACATATTTCCTCTTATGAATGCATTGTTTTGCTTTTATTCGTTTTGGAGGGTGAGATGAAACTATACAACAAAACCATCTCCCAAACGTTTTTAGATTTTCTTCAGAGAGACTGATGGTTCCATTAACAAAGTCATCATCAGATTATTTCCCAAAGTTTCAGTTTTAAAACACATAGCTATGTTATTAACCCAGATTTGAAAAAGATTTAGTAAGTTGAGTTATTTTTTTTCCTAAATAATGCTTATTATTACATCTTCTTCCAATGTAAAAATCAGATGATGGACTAAAAAATTTGCTCTGTTGAGCAAGTCTTACATACTATGGTGCACAATAGATGTAGCAAAATATATTTATGGTGTTCCCTGCTAACAAGTGATACCTAAATGACCTACAGAAGATGGTACTGCTTTAAATAAAGTAGTTAGCAGAAGAGGTTCCCCCACCTTAGCATGGAGGGCAAATGATTATAGTTACACTAGAAGTGTCTCCAATCCTCATTTTGAAAGTCTGACAGTAGTTAAAAGCAATTAAACTATTTCTTTGTAGAGCTGGATAGTATAAAAAAATAATAAAAAAATAGGGGAAGAGATGTTTTCAATGTAATGCTGTTAAGCCTGGCAGCATGGCTGATTCAATGCAGATACAACTTTGAAAGAAACACAGCACAACTGCTGACTTCAGTTGGCTCCTAAGATTAGAAAAAAATGAAACCATCTGTTGGATCATACACCATGCCAAAGTAGCTGCTATTGAAAACAAATAACTGAATTGGAACTGGATGCACTTATTGCTGCATAATTACCAACATGAGGAGAGTAAAATACCTAAGTTGTCTAGCTAGCCTGGAGTGCTACTAAAACGCCAACAGGCAACCAAATCAACTTGGTATTGTCAAGGAGTGACTTAGATATATCCGTAGAAGTTATAAGGATCTGGCTCTCCTAACAAGTAATAGAGAAGAGGCAGCTTTGGACGCGTGTCATGGTATCATCTCTTCAACTCCATGGTCTCTTAAATAAGGGGGCAAAAAAAATGACCATGCAAGAATGACCAGTAAAAGAAAGAAAGACTTGAAGCTTGTACCTGAAGAAAACTGAGTATGTTTTCAGCTGAACTTTATGTTTCAGCTTTTCAGCAATATGAGATCAGGGTGAGACACTTTCACAGATGGTGCAAAGAGGAGAAAACACCACTAAGCTGGTTCAGGCAGAAACCAGAGTAAGTAGAACCATCAGTGATCAGTTTCCCATGTCTGGAAAAGGTATGCAAGCAATAAAACTGTGAAGAAACTGGCAGCTCTAGGTATTTTCTTCCCAGACAGCAAGTTAGCTCCTCTAACCAAGAACCATTTCAATTTGAATGAGACATCACATGCTCCAGACCCATGATACCCCATGGAGATGATCAGAGCCAACCACTATCAAGCTGGTTGAAAGAAGGTGGATGTTCTGCAGATTATAGAGAAAACTGTGAGGTTGCAGCCTCCAGTACCTAACTATGTATATCCAGAGCTAGACTATGCATACCCACGGTCTGAGAATTCAGCAGTATTTCTGTATTTGCCTCTTTGGTTTCTTTACTAGAACACCACATCATGTTGTAAAAAATCATAAGTAGGCTAACTTTAAATTAATTCAGGAATATAGAGAAGGCATATATTAGATAAAATTTAGAGGGGAAAAAAAAGGATGAAGACTAGTCTATCAAGCTAAGCAACAAGAGATGAAGTCTTAGCCTAAGGAATAGAAACATTCTTACTAGAAGTTATACAAGTCCACTTTCCATGATAAGAGTTGATGGATCTCAATGTTCCAAATAGTCTCTTGAGGCAGTTTTTTAATGTCACTAGATTTCCCCCATCCTTTGAACACTTTGCAATTAGAGCATTATCATCCTAGAGTCTTCCCAGAGAGATGGAGCCCTTCTTGTCTGTATTTTTGAACTAAAGGTCTTAGAAAGTCAGATTGTTCCAAAAACTTACTGCAGACCCAGCATATAAGCCCTTTATATGTCAGGAGTTTGTGCTAGACTTTAGAATGCTGTGGACATTTCACAGAAAATTTTAAAAGAGAACAAGCCCATTCTATTTCAAGAGCTCTCATGTATTCTAGTGTCTCTGCCCACCATCTGTGTCACTAAACATCAGAACATATAAAAACAGAAACATATCAGAACATATATCAGAAACATATAAAAACAGAAACATATAAAAACAGAGCTCTGGCTTTATGCCTGCTGGCTATTTCCCAAATTAAATCAAACCTCTGTACTGAAATCATATTCTCTACAGCTATTATTTGTATGATGGTGTCACCTAGAGGCTCCATTTCCAGTCACAGCTCCCTTGTGGAAACCAGAGCATAAAAGTAGTTCTAGGCATACAGTGTTCAAAGTTTAAATAAACAGCAAAAAGAAGGTGTGGATGAAAGGAATGTCAGGGTAATCACAGTGGATCAGGTGGTATTTTGCAAATCTTTTTGCAATGAACCCATTATAATGCCACAAGAAGAAAACAGTGTTTCTAGACAAAGCATTCACAGATAAAATCCTTAAATACAAAGAATGTAGTCATCTTAACAACATCCTTGTAGATAATAAAAGATAGAAGATAAAAAAACATAAGTATATATAGAGAAAAAATGTTCTATAGGATTTTCTATTAATCATGCAGTGGTCTTTACAAGAAAATGCATACTGAGTAAACACTCAGAGGACAAATATCTTAATATATTCCTCTTAAATATGTGTAATAAAGCGAGTAAAACTGAGGCACAAAGCAGTCAAAGAAACAACTTGGTTTAATGACTGGCTGACCTAGGAATACGCAATATGACTGTTAATGTCACCTATTTTCATCTGATCCAAATTCTATCCAGGTAACATCTGGTGGTTGTTCTGTGGTCTCTGAGATGATACTTGAGCACTCACCCTACTTCTTCGTAGGCGATTACCGAACAAGAAACATCATCCCACATGCACACACACCCCCCCACATCCCACCCCTTCCCTCCCCCTTGTTCAGCAGAAAGAACAGAATTATGCTGGCTGGAAAACTCACCACCTCTTTCAAATCTACAAGAATGCTTACATTGTATTCTATTACCAAATTCATAACTACTGGTAAATGAAAGACCACAAAATTACTTGCCCAATTAGACCAATCCATAGTTGAATTTATCATGATGTTAATACAGATTTTTACTACTCTCAAAATTGTTCTGAGCAAAGGATCTACTACATCAAAAGCAAAGGATTCTCTTCATGAAAGGTAAGAGTAATGGGCCACTGTCATGGTTTGCTACTAGAAATTAGAATGCGGAAGATATTGGTTCAATTTTCAGGTCTGTCCATAGTTCTCCACACAGCTCAGAAGCACTTGCACCAAAGAAGCATTTGAGTTTTTTCTTGTATTTTACACAAACTCTTCCACATACATCTAACATTTAAGATATCAACATCTTTATGCTTACCAGTAAAAAAATATCACCTGGTCAGCAAAAAATTGACTTACGAATTGCTTCTTAGTTTAACTACTGCAATTTCTACAAAGTAATTTTTATTCTCTTTATTTATACATTTACATCCCATATATTAGTGAATTCATACAAACAAATAGATAATTTAGTTCATTTAAAATAATCTAAAAGCTGTATAGACAAAGATGTGTATGAGATGCTCTAATTGATTTACCTACCTTGCGCACACATTCAAGGTCAAATGATTTTTATCATCTTTGTCATCCTTTACGTTAACATTCAAGTCAAAGGCTTCCTGCTTTTGGACAGATTTGAGCCCGTGATCAGTGTGTTTCGTGTTGTACATAACATTGAGCTATGGATTGCAAATACAGACATTAGATGATATATGTAAAGCAAATCAGCGTGGTTAAAACACTAGTTTCTAACACTATAATGCCAGAAGAATGTTCACAAGATGAGATACATGGACTTGTACATCTGTCAGTTGAATACTTGAGATCCACAGGAATTCTGATAAAGAAATACCCTTTCTGAACACTTTGTCATGCAGCAGAAGCAAAACAATTACAAGGATACAATTGAAGCTCTAGGAAAATAATTTTCTTCCTAGTAGCTCTCTGCTGGTTTATAATGTGTGCAGTTACTTTCCAACATGGTGAACTGGGATGACTAAAGGGTGTGGTGAGAGACTGGGTTAGAAGAGAGATGCTGCATATAAAAGCAGAGCAAGAGCAAATACACAGCATACGTCCAGAATTTGTCTTCAGTCTTCATGTCACTGCATTCATACACTCAAAACAGATGAGGAATAGCACATTACTCCAAACTCAGAACACCACAGCTTTCTTGCAGTTAAATACTTCAATTTGGTTCATCTGTACAAAGACAAACCTACAGATTTGGTCTGCCTCAAGGATGGAGCTCTCACCATTCAGGCTTAGTAAACTGCCGAGCTTTGCTAAGCAAGACAAGTAAGGAAGTATGACAGGATGTCCAGTGAAGGACAATAGTATTAATACAAAAGAAGAGTTTTCAATTCTTCTAGTGTAGACATGCATAAGATGTTTGAAACAATGGTAGAAGAGTGCTAGAACCAGAAATCCTTATAATACATCTCTATATACTATAAAACTACCAATGTCAACAGCCAAAGCAGAAAAACTAAAGCTGGAATTGAGCAAACAATGAGTACTCTCATGTTATCAGCCATGACAGAATATTATGTACTGCCTATGGAATTGAACTTGAGGAGGTAAATAAACAGCTGAATCATTAACTATAGTGTTTCTTTAACTTAGTCTTTAACTGTCTTAGTTCTAGACTGGGGGGTGACAAATGTGACAGTAATTTTTAAAACACTACTGGGGTCTAAAAAACTGCATATCAAGTAAACTCAGTAGCTGTACCAGAAAACATAGTCAAAACTATAATAAAGAGTCAAATTAGTGGACAAATGAGTAATTACAACACATTGGGGATTAGGCTGCTGCTCTAAACCCACCAGCTACTTGAATCAAATGAAAAGACATGGCTAACGCAGCTCTGTCTAGTATAAGCTACCTGGATGTTACACTGCCATGTAGCTGGTTAGAAAGCTTACTAGCCAAAGGTACTGAAAGAAGTTGGCAAGGGCTAAAGTGCTATTAAAAGAGAGGAATAAAAGGTGGTAAAAATGTTCATACATGAAAGGAGTTCAGTCCTAAAGTAGTCTGTGCTTGCTGATCACCACTAAACATACCAGTCCATGACCTGATGTGATAAAGTTTGCTGATTGTACTAGTTTATTTGCAGTGGTAAAGTTGAGGATTACTACAAAGAGTTACCAAAGAAAAAGGTATTTTTATGTACATAATAAAGGGCTTTGAGTTGGTACTATGAGATCCCTCTAACATTTAAGAAGTTGTAAAATAGATGGAAATTCAGTCATAAACAGGTAGGTTTGAAGAAAATAGTAAAGGTGTACAGAATGATGCCTTGTATGATTTTGCACCAATTCCTTATCCACTGAGTGGTCCATCCATCAAATTCATGTTTCTCCAGCTTAGAGATAAGTATGTGCAGGACAGTGTCAAATCCTTTGCACAAGTCTAGGCAGATGATGTTGTTGCTCTTCCCTCATCTACCAAGGCTGTAAAACTGTCACAGAAGGCCTAAAAATTTGTCAGGCACAGTTAGGCCTTAGTAAGGCCATGTTGGCTGTCACCAGTCTTTATTTTCTATGTGCCTTAGCATATTTTCCAGGAGGATCTGCTCCATGATCTTGCCAGGCACCAATGCAAGACCAACTGGCCTATAGTTTCATGGGTCTCGCTTTTTTCCCCATCTTAAAAATGGGTGTTATATTTCCCTTTTTCCAGTCAGTAGGAACTTCACTGGATTGCCATGACAACAGTCACCTTTTCCCTTGGTCATCCAGATAAAACACATAGCGGGGTGTGTGGGTTCTTCTTCTTTGATTTTGGTAGAAAAAAAAAAGGGAGAAAGTGGCTCAAATAATTCCCCTTGCAAGGTCCCACTATGCATTTTTTTGGCTAAAGAAAAGGGAAGGAAGTGTGCTTCTGGAAAATTAGTCCCTCTACAACAGTTTCAGCCAGCAAGTGGAAAACTGTCAGTCCAAATTTAAAGGTACGACAGGTGGTTGTTCAACTTTTTAGGTTAGCAAGTCACTTATAGGCAAACAGGTCTGTGCAAACAGAGGAGTCTAATTTCTGATTTTTGCTTTTGCTGCAGTCTCTCACTCCTTGATATGAAAGTTATGCTCGCTCTTTCAATCTACACACACAATTCCTGTTACCCTGCCCACGATGCTGAATTTAGCATGCTGTGTGAGTACAGAGCCAATTCTGTACAGGCACTCAGGACAACTGCAGTGCAATAGTGAAGATTTACTGTGTCCAACTGTTCCTCAGGAGAAGGCAGTACCAAGGATGAAGCCAATCTAGAAAGTCTGCCAGTTAAAGGCACGCAAAAAGTTTGGTGAAGACAAGTTGGCAGTGCCTCAACAATCTGTCATCACAGAAACAAAGCTGTTTTAACTTTTGCCAGAAAAAGCTAATGAATGGGAATTTACTGCCAATGCAGGATGTCTGAAGTCACATACTGAACAGGTCAATCATCTAGTATTTTCATGGAATAAATTATCGCTGTTATGGTCTGACTTTCCTTTCCCGATTTCTCATAACAATGAAGGAAAACTTTTTCACAACACATAGTTTAATTAAAGCCACCTTCTTTATACACTCTCACTGTGGGGACAGAAGGCTATTATACAGATACTAACATTAAATCAACAAAATGAGCAACTGCATTTCTTAACTCTCTTAAGAGGCACCTGCCAAAGCTAAAGGTAGAACTGGTCCAGTCTTGTCATACTGCAACCAGTTCTACTGAGAGGCCTGGGAAGAGAAAACTAAAAGCTAGTCTTCTGCATGAGAGTGATACTTGTAATAGTAACTGACTGTATTAACTGCACTAGACTTCAAAAAACATGACAAATTTATAATGCCCTAATCAACGCCTTTTGCCCTATCTTTGTTCTTCTTTAAACAGCAGCACAAATGAGCTTGACTGAGGGTATGAACTCAATGAAATCATCTCCAATATTTTTCTGTCCCTTTTTGTGCCCTTAGTACCCATTCAAACTGTAACGGAGAAATATGTATGCATTTCATTGCATGCCTTTTTCAGTACCATCACATTAAATAACATTCAGTCCCTTGCCTAAGTCTAGTAAAAATATGCTGAGTGGAAAAAATGGTCAGTACTTTTCAGTAATGAGTAACGGGATTCTCAGGTTTTATCCTCACTCCCTCTCTATATGTGATCAGGAGAGACTGAGGAGGTCTTGTTCATCTACCCACTTTGCCTATATCCATCCTCGTTGAGCCTGCCCACCTTCCCCTTGCTGTTAGTCCTGGATTTCAGTGGCATTCTTTCCTTTCAGAAGGCATGGGCCATCCCAACTTTTTGAGGCATATGTCAATACCAGTTCACAGTGGTTCCAGACAGCAGAGAGGTGTTTCTTTCAAGACTTTCAGCAGGCCATCTATGGAAGATTGGTCCTTTGACTCCTTCCTCTAGAGAGTGCCTTTCATATACCCTAATCCATTCTCTCTTCCCTCTTGCAGAAGTCATCCATGGTATGTGTCCACAATGAAGAGATGAGCTGGAAAACTTTGTTGACAGCAGGATCACAAAGCTACAAGCAAATGTCTGCTTTTGCAATTATAATATCCAAAATAAATATATTTTATGAGATCCTGCAGGGTCAAGAGTGAATGCACTGCCAGCTTGCACACACAGACAGCAAGATTTCACCCCAAAAAATTAGGTTTTTTTCCCTAAGAATCCATTCTGTTGGGAAAGCAGACATTTCCATTAATGGATTTAATCTAGTGTTTTGTAATATTTAAATGAATTACTGTTTTGACATGCTACATTTGGCCAGAAAGTCAAAACCCAGAACAGTGATTCTTACCACTGTACTCTGGCGGGTCTAAGACAATGAAACCCAGCTGAAGAAATGGGATTGCAATGTCATATGCTATCTGATTTATTAAATTTGACCCAGATCTAGCTTGTATCTGGGAAAAAGAGAAATCTCATTCCATGCCCTCAGTGCTCAGTCCTTTAGAATACCAGACCCACCAAAGGAAGCAGAAGAACTATCTCAGCAAAGACAAGGTTTTGGATAAGCTACTCGAGGGTGTTAAGTACAGTATTTTGAATTAAGTCACAGCATCTCTGACTCAAACCTTGAGGAAAAGAGGCAACAGCACAGTGACCTAAATTAAGAAGGTAATCTGACCTTCGTTCCTAAACACCAGTTATTTGAGAGCACATTCCCATGTTCATACAACAAACCAGAAATTGAAACCATGGTTCTATACACTCCCAAGGACTGCTCCCACCACAGTCAACTACTGACTATTCTAAGTGGAAGTCTTCTGCTCAGTCTACACCAGACATGCTGGTTTGAATGTGAAATTTTCCTGCTGGCAATAACATAATTGGAACCACTGTGTTTCCAAAAGGTATTAATTTCAACAAATCAGTGTCTTCCAGCAAGAAACAATTTGCTGAAAAGTTTCTGGTCAGCTCGCCTGACAAATGAGTTGACTTAATATCAGGGAGCATTTCTCAGCAATGATTAAGTACTCTTTAACTGTTCTGGAGCCCCATTTTGTTACATTCCATACACACACACACACACACTGAAACCACAGGCATGTGAACACAGTCCTGCTGAGATGTTCACTCCTATCTTGGCCTCCAAGCCTGAATCTAAATTATGCTCTGAAACTTTTGAACTTTGCTGTAAACTTTGTACTTCTGGGAATTAATAAACACTGGTCATGATTTACAGCCCTGTGGGTTTTGCAGACTGATGGTGAATAACAGAGGTGTTATCTCCACCTGCTGTTTTCTGACGATATGCAGCTTTGAAGGTTTCTTTGAAAAGGCCTTTTATCCCAAAGCATATTTACCAAGCACCACCAGGCTTTTTTGTTTCCCAGATGCATAAGAACACTAAAGAGGTCAGTTCGGAAGGACCTTGAGGTGTATTCTGACCTGGCATAAAACTTCAAGACAATTAAAGGCTTCCTTAGTTCAGTCTTTGCAAGTATGACTAGGAGTCTAGTAGGAACTCTGTCTGGTTCTGCCATACAGTCCGTCAGCCTTCTTCTGATACGGTATTTCTCATAAATAAGGGAAAATTTTGGAAGTGGAATTTCTTCAAAACCTAATCTCTGATATGAGGGAAGAGTAAGAAGCTGAAAAGGCTATTTAAGGTTTGTTAGTTCTAAATACAGTATGCACTGATCCCAGTTTAATTTGTTTAAATGTAAGTAAAGATGTTTTAATGGCTCTGGCCGGGGGTAGTGCCCCAAACCTGTCATCCAGTAGTACTTAAAAGGCCAAGTCATCAGTCAGAAACAATCACATGAATATGTCTATTCACAATACTTGGTTCACAGAAGTCTTCAGTTGGTAAAATGCTTTGGTACTGATTTAAGGTCTTTCAGGAGATCGTTCCTAATAACATGCTTTACAAATCTTCCAAACTATAACTTTCTTAAAGAGAGCATATCTTTAGCAAGAGTAAGTGCAGTGCCTACCTGAAAGACAGCAAATCCCATTCCCTCCGCTGACACTGTAATTGCCATTGGTTGTGCAGGGGCAATCTGAAAAAAAGATGAGTAAACCAGTATTTTCAAAGTATTTTCAGTCAGCAGACTTCACAAAAGTATTCCTCACTTTCTACAGTACCTCCTTGGTCTGAAGCAGAAAACGGTTTTGAGTATCAATTGAAAATGTTTCTGGCATTTCCAAAGAAGGTGCTGTCACTGTTATATCCATTTCTGTTTTGCTTGTAGTAGTGAGAGCTGCAAATAGACTCAAGGCTTGCAGAGCCACCACTGTGTCCTGTTGAGAGAAACAAATCCTTTGATATTTAATAGAAGCAGCCTGCACATGTATAGGCCATGCCTAAGGGAGTTCATGGTCCCTGCATTGACCCATTTGTTGGTTATGCTGGAGTCTTCATGCAGCCATCTCCACATCTCTGCTGGGATTCCTCTGGCAGGAAGGTCTCACCACAGAAGAGAAACGGCAACAAAGGATGAGAAGTTAGCTACTGTGATATGCAATGGAAAATGAGCCAACTAAGGAAGTTTTCCTCTTATGCAAGGTATCTGGAAGACTTGACAAGCTGACAGACACAACAGTCAGAATTACAAAACACACCAACAGTGAAGAAAAAGACACAGAGGAATACATCTCTGATCTATATTACAGACCTAAGTATCTGTAAGATCTTGTTGGAGACTATGTTTTTAAACATCTGAAAGCAGAAATATACCTGCCTTTATCTAAGTTGTGGAAAAAAAGGAACACCTTGAAGTACTTTTACCAAGTCTTTACACTTTTCACATTTATATTTCTTGCGCTAAACTCAGAGAGCGTTCAAGATATCTAGAAATGCTATCTACCATTACTGAAGGTGAATTCAGAGCTCTTCCACATCCTAGACTCAAATGACTCTTAGAAACACAGGCAGAAATCATGAGGGCAAAGAACCACCTACAGAGAAGAAAGACAAAGGTCCTCCTTGGCTGCTCTAAAGCAGAAGGCACACCCAAGGCTCTTCACCAAGCAACATTCACAGCTGAAGCACAAGGTGCATGGTTCAGCATGACAATACACAGCCTGAAAAATTAGGGAGTATGGTTTCAAGTCAGACTCAGAGGCCTCTCTTGCTCAGCAACACAGGCTTTGCAGAATTAGTTACTCCTCCCTACCATTTAAAGCTACATTCATGTATGTTCTATTTTTAATACTGTGTTTCTTTATATATATATATATGAAATTAGTACACTTATGCCCAAACACTAAAGGCATTATGAAGCAAAATATATTGACTGCAAATTCAAAGTAAGCTGTATCACATATACAAATTCTAGTGAATTGTCATACCCTAACTTACAAAGCATGCAACTGATTACTTTCCCCCTTATTGTTTAACTTCATATTAAGTTTCTAATGTAATAAACTCATGGAAGGAATCACTCCAAACATTACTTTTTGAAGTAATCTTAGAAGTTGACAAAAAACTATGGGGTCATTTCTACAAATTAAAAAAGGCATTCAGTGAGACACTGAAGTAATTCTGAAATCAAAACAGTTTAGACTGTGGAAAAACAAAAGGATTAAATTAAATTCTTAATTTCAGCCTCAGGGGTAAATGCTACATTGATGGATTTTCAAACTTTGCAGTAAAAAAAGTTTCTGGAGAAGAGAGAAAAGCTTTTTCAACTCTTCAAATAATAAGCAAGAATTAACACATTAGGAAAATCCAAATACCTCAGGGGAACCAGACTGGTTTCTCAAACTGCATTTTACTTAGTAGAACTCATTTCTCTCAGATTAATACCAATCAACTTTTGAAAATAATGAAGAATAGCCTGTACCACTTGGTACCAAGCAGCATGATGAAATGTGACATTTTGCTGTGACCAGCATTTGTAGTTAATTTAAAAGCTAGTTTAAACTAATGCAATCCAAAGTACTATCTAATTTTCTTGGATGCCAGCAGAGCTTACAAGATGTGGCTTCAATAACATGGAAACCTCCTGAATATAATGAAGATCTTCCAAATTTCATGGCCCATCAAAAATCTACACAATAATGAGGACAAAGTACATTATTAAGACCAACTGCCAAGAGGCACTAGGCTAGGCTGTTTCTCTAAAAACTACTCCCTTTAATTAAAGGCTTAGTTAATAGTCTTTCAGGAGTTTGAGGACATGCACATGGAAAGAATAGAAAGAGGTTTCTCTCCTTGGAGTGAGAGTAATCATAAATATTTATTATATTATTTGGAAAATACATTTCAATACTTTTCAATGGGTGTCACTACTTCTTCTTAATTTATTATTAATATTTTATATAAAAAAGGTCTCCCTCTGATTCTCTTTTCTCCTAGAATTGCCAAAAGTACTAAAACTGGAAGTCCAGGTTTAAGATTCCAATATCACAAAGAATGCAAGTTTGTACATAACCAAGGCTGTTACAGCAAAACAAAACTCAGCAATTACTATGTAAAAAATGGTCCTCCTTTTCTTCCCCTTTTTGTTTAATATACATTGCTTGCTTAGAAAATTATAACAAAGCCCCTCAAGACAAGATGTTACCTGAGTAGATGAAAATCCCCCAAGGTGATTTCTTTGATGACTTAACCATTTCATAATAGGGATCCCCTCTGCTAATTTGTCTTGATGGAAGTGAGAGAGCAGAGCATATGCTGCAAGTTCAATATCAAGGGACCGTGGCTGCCATGAGTCAGAAATTTCAGAAGCAGGTGTTACCCAGAAACGAAATTCTCCTGCAAAAAGAACAAATAATAACCTCAGATTCATAGACTGAAGTTTTTGGATTCCTGTGAAAGACCTAAGGGAGATCTCTTCATTAATGCTTATATATGGGATCCAGCAAGGTGCTATGAAACTGTGTTAATGTTTGGGCATGTGTCCCATAAAGGACTGACTTAAGCACTTCCTCAGCAGCGGCTGAATCTAGATACAAAAAAAATTGGAGTCCAAATAGTCATCCACATTGATTTCAGTGAACTTTACATTGATCCTTTCACTGTCAGGCCAAAGTACTAACATAAAGAATCCCTTGTGAAAAAGCCGCCTTGTTGTTTGAGTGCTCCTTTCTCTTCAGGACTTGAGAAGGCTCCTCAGGCAGAAGAGCTGCTCACTGGACTCATTCTTGAATGAAGCCTTCCCAAAAAAATTGGCTTCTTTCTAACCCAGAAGTAATTGTCCAAAAGATCCACCTCAGTGAACACAGAGTGACACTCTAGAGCCTCCATTACCAGGCTGCAGCATTAATTCCTTGAATTTTTCAAGTGGACAGTTACTACTTTGAGACAAAAACTTCCATTTCTCATACTCAATATAGTCCGTTCCTCTCCAAAATTAGGAAAATAAATTCAGCTGTGCTGAACTTGAAAGTTGTTAAACAGAATGAGATGATGGGCACCCAGAAGAAGTGCAACAGACCTCTGTACTGTCTTACAGAAAGTTCAGTACTTCACCTCCATTCCAATACTGATTTTAACTAATTGTCCCCAAATACCCTCCTGATCTCTCTAAACCACTCTGGAATAGCTAATTTCATCCAACTGTCTCTCTCTAACCAGGCTGATCTTACAAGTGGGCATAATAACACAGGAAAACTGACAAGTCATTTTCTTCAACAGCATCATGGTACTCTATCAGGAACAAGGTAACTGAGACTGGAAGGCCAAGCTTTGTTGTGAGTTCTCATTCATTTATGGACACTTTTCATGACAGCTATCTTGGAACTTCTTGGCTTACTTTCTATATCATACTCAAAACGGGTTTGAATTCTATAGGCAGCCGTCAATATAAGACAGGTATTTTTAAATTTGACAAAAATCCCTCTATACAACAGTGTAAGATAGCTATGTGATACCTTGGTGTTCTGCTCTCTGGGTCAGCATATTCAGTGCTTCCTCAGCTTCCGTACTTTTTACCAAGGACAGTGCATATGTCACAAGTGCCAAAGCGTAATTATCTAAAATACCATCTTCTAATTTATCTTCTAGAAAGTTTGTAGCAGTCTTGATGGCATAAGCATGCTGGAAATGATGATCACATTGAAGAATGTACAGTGAATAAAATATATACCAAAATACTAAAATGTAGAAGAAAAATTTGTACAGAAACAGAAAAATTACTAGCACCAAACAACCACCAAGAAATACTGAAAATTCTCTTTCAGAATCACAGACATGAACCTAAAAGGCAAGCCTTTTGATCCAGCACTTTTATGAACAGGAGTAATTTCAGTGAAATCAGTTGGAATGACTTCACATCTCTAAGACTAGTTCTCCCCATAAATTTCTTTGCAAATTCTTGTTCTAAAGCCATGACAATATTCTTGCTAAAAGCAATTGCCTTTAGATTTTGCAAAGTCACATAATATTGAAGGGTTTAACAGCATAATTTTGCATTGGTTGAGTAGGTAAGGGATGTTTAACAAAATGAGGTTACATTTTGTCTCTGTTCAGATACCCCTCTATTTCTTTAAACTACCCAGTGGTTGCTAGATACTGGGACAATTTATGAAGTGTTCCTGTAACTACGAATTATTTTTATGAATTCCAATACCTGTTTATCCTGGAATCCTAGGAGGGATACCATGATATAAGCTGTCAGAGTAACTGGATTATCGGTGCCTCCTTGAAGATCACTGTGTAACACCTTCCCAGGCTCATAAAACTCTCCATTTGGTTTCTGATGACGGGCAATCCATTCAGCCGTATCCATGAGTACATTTTGGTCAATATCTATGAACGGACGAGCTTGACAGAAGCATCTTAATACAAAAGCTGATAACCTTGGGGAAAAGGTTAATCAAATATGACAAAATTAGCCATGTATTACAGCTTTATTACACTTTAAGACAATGTAAGAATACTGTAAAGTCTAAGGTGTTCTACACACACTTCCCAAGCAGAGGAAAATACACGCCTCACCCAGATAAGCAAGTAGACTAAGCTTAATCCATCAACAAATAAAGATATGCACTTGTTCCTGAAGATCACCCCTTCTGCAGCTGCTGTGCTTCAAAACTGAATAGAGTACAGACTCCAAGTCTGCCAGCACATGTGTATCTTTATTCAAATGCTGTTCTTCTGCCTTCTGCTGCTAGGTAAAAATTAGAGTTTATAAAGTAATGCAGTTACAAGTGTGATGCTAATTACCATCATTATCCCTATAGTGATATCCTTGAAGCAATCTTTGTTGCTTTATTATTAATAATGCAAAGTTATCCTTCAACTCCCTTCATTCCAAATGTGCATTCACGTAACCTCTCGCTGTACTATTTAAGCACTAGAGTTGCCAGTATAGATGAATTAACCTTATTTTCCAATCCATCAACAATGAGTCAAAGGCAAGTCCAGTTGATGTCAATGAAAGATGCCCAGTGACTGCAGAAGGAGTGCCTTGGTCAGTGGAACAGTAACTAGGATGGCTCTCTTGAAAGTCAGAAGCATGTACTGAAATATGCAAGTATATTTAAACTAACTGAACATGGGTTAGCTGAACAAAGTGCTGGAACTTGTCTCCATTATCTATCTAGCCTCCACAACTATGCGCTCTATGCTTCTTCCAAAACTCAGCACTGAAAAGGCTTTTTCAGCTGTTTTTACAGCCTCAATAATAAGACGAAGCGTGAGAGAGGTAAGTAAGACAAATTTTTACCACCAGTAACTCTGTTCACCCCCTAGGAAATGTCTCAGCCTCCAGTATGGAGATAACTGAAAATATATTTGAAGCAGTGATGGTCACATAGCCCTAAATAGCTTCTGTCAACAGCAAGTAATCTAATCGTTATTCTTAATTCCTTTGAGGAAAGCAACAGAAAAACTTTCAGACCAAACTATTCCCCTGGCTAAAATAATTCATCAGTCATTTTTTTGCAAAACTAAAAAGCCTTATACTAATAATGGCTTTGACAGTATGTTACGCAGCAAGAAAGGCCTTAAGAGTTGGCCTAAACACCTCATGAAAACCAGGCAGAAGGCTAATACAGCTGGAAATTTTTACCAGCTTGACAATTTTAGACACAGGGAAAATATCTAAAATACTAAAATTCCACAATGGTTCTGGCAGAACTACTTACCATGTGCTCCCAGAGGGATCTTCATTTCCAAAGGCACTAAAAGAGCCATCATCCCTCTGGAAAAGCAGCTCTCTCTGGTAGCCTGAAGTGGAAAAGTAGAGACTGATATTGAACAACTTTCCTCTGATGTGGATTCCAGCACAAACTGCTGATGTGAAGCAAGGCACTTCATAAGGCTGAGAAGGGCAGAACTTAAGCTTGCGTTTCTTTAAAAAACTCCCAAATATGCAGGAACACACAAAGCCATGTAGAAGATGATGAGAAAGTGGGCAGCAAAACCACAAAGGATCCATCTACAATGGCACAACCAGAAACTCCCTCACATGCACACGACAGGGCAGCGCAGAGAGACATGCTCCAACATACTCAGTAGTTCTAGGAGCAGAGCAGAGAAGCAGCTATAGTTCAGTGCTTTATCACTTTGGGGAGCTGGAGTTGTACACCTATGGAAACACTATCTTTCCAGCAAAAGGAAGGAAAAGCAAAAGCTAAGTATTTTCCAACTGGAAGGGCAAGGCTACACATGCTGGTGTAAACCAGGCCCTTTCAGCAGCTGGCTTTTGCCAACCAAAGCACTAGCTATCAGAAAAAGCATGATGGAAGAGGTTGTTCTGTAATGAGAGAAAAATGTCAAAACACTTGAAGATCCTGAAATCCTGAGAAGGAAGCATTTAAAATGTATCCTAATATCTTTCAATATTCAGAACAAGTGCAGTTTTATTTATTTATTTATCTCAGAATTTAATATAGAGAGGGATCAGAAAGATCAGACCCAGAGGGAGGATGGAGAGATCAGTCAGCTATTTCCTACAGCCTGTTTGCTTTCGTCTCAATGGCAACCCTGTTGCAGTCACGCAGTCTCCAAACATGAGCATATCTAACATGGGGAAGCCTGCAGAAACACTGGAACAGGAGACCTGGAGGTTGTGAACCACCACGTTTATTCCAATGGACACTCCACCAGACATGAAAAATGATACTTCAAATGTCAACACATATGAGTGGAAAGGCAAGGAAAAGAAGGATCCTATTATGAAGACGTACACTAGTACTCCCAGAGGACTGGCTGGAACCCAGGAGATGTAGGAGGCTCACTGAGCAAGGCTGAAAGAGGAGTGCATCAGAATGGAAAGGACTTCAGAAATATGTGAAAGACTAAAGAGTCTCACATTTCAAACAATGGAAATACTTGGAAATACAGCTCTAACTCATTATTTTTCTGGGTCTAAAAACAAAGTTTTCAGAACAAGAAGGATTTTTTTCATTTCAGAAGAAGTGATTTAAAGATGGGATCTGTCATTACCACAACTAAAGAAATGTGTTTAAAGGCAATTTTTCTCTGGCTTTGTCCTTGTTCTAGGTACTTAAAACTCCTAAAAGATCATATAGCAGTCTCTGCGAGCTATATGATCCCTTCTTCTCACAGGCATTTAGTCTTAAAATTAGTTACATATACTTCAGATTCTGAGGTCACTTTGTCAAATAGTTGGTGAATTATGACATGTGAAAAAGTCTGTTTTAAATTAAACTTCATGACAATCCTTTCAAAAACTAAGCTTGTAAAAATTACATCTTAAACTAAAGATAAATTTCAACTTTAAGATCACACTTTACAAAAAAAAAAAATCGGTGCAACAACTGAAATAAACTGTTAAAGCAGAAAAAAACCTCCACCAGAGTATTTTTTAGATTGTGGTTCCTTTCTGTCTTAAGGTTACAAATATTTCAGTGTACTTGCTGTTTGGCTGCTATGGTGTTAGAAACACATACCTCGATTCAAAGCCTCAGGAAAAAGTCAAGTAACACAATACTTGGTATGTAAGTGACATTGTAACCTGTAATTTTTACTTGCTTTGAAACAACTTTAATAAATATGCTATTGGAAAACTTTAGAAAATTATGATACCAAAGCTCAAGCTTAAAAGTAATAGACTGCTTACAAACTTCAGAGTAGCTGTTCACACAATCTCTTCCTCCCCCACCATACTTTTCAACTATACCACACAGTTGGAAGGATTTAAAAAAAAAAATTTAAAGGGTTTAAAAAAAAAAATCATTTAACTGCTTTGACAGAAAATTGGAATTCTGATGAAAGAAAAATTTATTTTGAGCTGTGCCTTTTCCCTTTTCCAAGGGAAATGTCAAAAGATAAAAACCAAAAAAAAAAAAAAACCACAAAAACCCCCATATTAACAAGACTTACAGAGAGTAAACAAAAATTGAAATTGTCATCACAATGCCTTAGTAGGGGTGTAGCTCACATGGGCATGGTCTCATTGCTCTCTGTGAACCAGACACTCAGCATGGAGACTGACATGTGGCTAGTGTGGTGCATCACAGTAACACGCTGCCTGATCCAAAAGGCACAGACAAGCACAGTGCAACTATGTTTTCCACACTTTGTGATGTCCTGGAGTATTTCCAGATTAAAAGATACAATTTCCAACTACAATTTTCCAGCTTTTGATTTCTAGCACAGAGTTCACTTCTGAGCAAGTCTAAACTTTGGGGAGACAAAAGCCAGCCACCAGAACAAACACCACTCCTTGAGCTCTACAAAGACATGTCAGGATCAGGATGGTATCACTGAATACAGATACACAGATTTGATGAATCTGGTTCACTCTGCTCACTGACTAATTTTCAACCTCTATGCTTCAGGTAGAGGTCAGAAATGTTTGCACACAAGTGGTTTTATCAAACAAGAAATTACAACCATCTAGGAAATCTGAGAAAAAAGCAATTATATAAAATCAACACGCTTTTTGTGAGCAAACATGCCCCTGTAAGAAAAATCATTTGCTGTCTACTGCTGCCAGCACAGAAGAGGAAAAGAAAGAAAAAGTGGGCTTTTCTTCCCGTTCTCATCTCACCAAAAGAGCAATACTTCAAACACCAAATGCAGAGTCACAGATACCTTTTTACCAGTGAGAGTTCTTACAGTCTACCATCCTTCTTTTACACATACAGACCTTTTCTCATAAATGATATAGCTTTTGATCTAATATCCTCTCTCAGCTGCCTGGTTTCAGTCAGGTATTGCAAAACATAAACATTTGGAGCAAAATTGATCATATTCTGTTCACCGCAGCCATAAGGCATCTTAATCAATGATGACAAACCGCTGATAGAAGGCCCAAGTAAATCACCTGAAAGATAAAATTGAATTAAAATAAATTAAAGCTTATCGCAAATAAATGCATATCTCACACATAAAGTGTAGTGTAATCTGTGCTGGAAGGAAATATGGTATATTAGGAATGTTTCTACTAAACACCACTAATTAGGCATAAAAGATACTTCATCTTATCAACTTTATGCCCACTGACCCAGCTCCCTACAGACCTACAGATTAATTTCAAAGTACTACTTAAAACAAACAAACAAACAAAAACCTCAACAAAACACCAAGAAAACCCATACAACTAAAATGCATTTAACCCAGGAAAATGTTTCAGTAATGGTATGTATGTGAAACTTCCTCTGTTTCTTCTCTCACCTACAGTTATCAAAGCCCAGGCACCGAAAGAAACACCTATCAGTCAGATTATAGCTTTCGCAGACAGCAGAATTAAAACAGGATACTAGCAAACTTGGCAGGACTTTCCTGATTAAAACCCAACTCTCTAATTCTGAAAATACAATACAAACACTATAATATCATAAATCAAATAAATAAAACGCTCCATCTGTAAGGTCTTCCTATGTTTTGTCTAATGCATGATGGTAAATTACTTTGAATTAATGATTCAACCTATTAATACTGCAATTGAATAAAAATTAATGCCATTCCCTAAAGATGGAAAAAGAATAAGGTAATTCATACCAACAGCAGTGACCTGCACTCTCTCACTGTCATGTACAACATCAGAAGGAAAAGTGAAATCCAACGTTTTTGACACTGATTGTCGTTTATTCCCAGTCAAATCCAAAAGAACTGTCTGAGAATATGTCTGTTCCAATCCTTCAGCCTATGAAGATAAAGACAGGATTATTATAATCTTAATCAGTTTATTGTTTCTAGGACAGGAGTTCTGTGCTTACTGTACTAAGGGATCTAAAACACTGTCAGGTGTTTTGTGCTGCTTGCTAACACGTTAAGAACCTGAGCTATTGGTCCAGTCAAACTGACACAGAGATGTTTTTCTCATAAAGACCCACTTCCACTATTTGCATTTCAAGACCATGTGGCAATTACAAAAATACACCTGCAAAGTCACTGAGGGCATCTCTGATTCCAGTGAGCTCCATCCTAAGCACAGGCCAAGGCTGGAGGTGATACCTTTCATGCTCTCTACAGTCCTACAGCTGGTCACGCAAGGAAGACTTCAACTGAAGTTATGTACATGTCCATAAAGGTTTTGTTTCCTCATGGATGCAAAATCCATTGAGAAAAATTGTACTTGTATTAGAGAAAATAAATGGGTTTCTTTCCTCAGGCTACATCTCAGTGCATGGGACTTTCATTCCCTTCTCCACAACTGAACTTCAACAGAAAGGGCAGTAAGGTGCTCCACCTGAAAACAGTTCACAACTCCACAGGAAGTACTTTTAAACAGTCTAATGAGAGGATGAGACACCTCTGTTCAGTCTGGAGAAGAAAAGAGTCAGAAGGATGTCATCAATGTGTATCAGTACCTGATCAATGTGTATCAATAGCTGATGGGAAGGTGTAAAGTAGATGGAGCCAGACTCTGCTCTATTGTGCCCAATAGCAGGACAGGAAGCAATGGCCACCAATTGAAATAAGAGGATATCCTCTTAAACATAAATACTTTTTAAAGTGTGGGGGTGTGGAAATACTGGAATAAGCTGCCCACAGAGGCTGTGAAGGGCTTGTTCTTGGGGATATTAAAAACCTGACGGTATAGGATTCTGAGTATCCTGCTGTAGTTGATCCTGCCCTGAGCAGGAAGGTTGAACTACTCTCTTCCAGCCTCAACCATTCTCTGATTCTATGATCTTAAGTATTTATTCTAGGATGAGATGTACAAATGTCTACCACTTTCCATTGAAATGGAGCCTGAACATGAATCAGACTTAAACACCCAAAGTTAGGAAAGTCTTATCAGTTTCTGGTTTATCAGAAAGTCTGGAGGCTAAGATTCCAGCACCAGTAGCAAAACAGAGAAATGTTCATATAAAATAGGATTTGAAAGAAAGCGAAATATATGACAAAATTGATAGTACTTATCCAAAGCACAGTTACTAGGCCCACTCTCCACAGATTATTAAGCTAGCTGTAGCACAAGGGGCTCACTGATGCACAAATAGGTTTTATCTTGCTTTCAGAAGCACTGACTAAATATGTGCTGTAGAACATCTATGTGTCCATTCCTGGAAGAGGATCTAAAGAATTTTAAAGAAGAAATTATTTCAAACATGTATTTTCTTCTTAAAGCCACCTGACACCACACCAACCTCAGAGAGCAAGAGGCAGACAAGTAAACTGGTTTGCCTTTCTGCTGCACTCTTTTGCCTGTTTTAGGGAACAACTTACTTCAGCAACAAACAAAGCTGCAGACTGTTTACCTTTACTAAAACTTTCTGGATGACAGCATCAGAAGCAGCAGATGATATTGCTGTCACTTTGATGGGAATCTCTCCCAGTTGTTTCGGCTTGATTGGGAATTGAACAGTTCTCCCATCTTCACTTGGTACAGATACAGACTGTTGATTTTCTGTAGCATTTATTTCATTCGATGTTAGAAAAATTTCAAAAGCATCATTCATATCCAGAATCACAGTAACCTGTAAATTCAGTAACATTTGCAATAAAAACTGTTAATTTTGAAAAGATGCTTTCATAAGCTGCAACCTGTTTTGTGTATACAGAAATAGCTTTATGGTCTGCCCACTAAAGAAAATACTCCAGTTCTCACAAAAGAAAGACATAGTCTCCAACAGTGATGGTGTATCCAGTATCTAGTAACATTCAAATACATAAAGACTGTTATTTTACCTCAACTTCTTCTTTCAAATAATTAAAGATGTTCACTTCCAAAATGAACTGCTCTCCTCTGATGATGGAGTATGGAAGGTTCAGGAAAATGAAAAAAGGTTGAAAAGCTTCTAGCTGCAAAACAAAATCAGCAGTGAACCTCTATGATCAGATACTAGAAGAAAAATTACTACACAACTTGTCTTCTGATCACTTTTAAATTCAGATGACAGAGTATGTTCAACTTGCACTCTACAGCAGACAAAACATTACTGCAGGGCTGAAACAGAAGGCAAAGATGCTTCTGATCATTAGACCCTTTGTGGGAACTCAGAGGCACCATTCAGACGAGAGCTGCTGACAGCTTTGACAGGGTAAGGTCCCAACAAAGGCAACTGAATTAGGACTAAGAGTCTCTCACCTGGCAAGTTCGGGAGCTGTGATCTGTCCTGAGATCTCATTAAGGTAAATGTGAATTGTTTTGAGTGCAGGAGTAATGAACAATTAAGACTGTATCAGTTGCCCTATCTTTATGTCAACACAGAAATGCACGCTGGAATATAAAATCACTAACTCTCTCAAATTTTATAATTCAACACCACCTTAGAACGATTTTCTTTTTATTTTGTAATATTAATCTTGGCATATGTTCTTTAGTTATATTTCTAAAAACACATATTTTCCTAATTAAAATAAGAACTGCAGAAATATACTAGCAAGCAGTTACTTTTATCTGTGAACAGAGGGTTTTGGAAGACATCTTGGCTCCAAGAAGTCAGTGGTAAACTCTCATCAAGCTGAATGGGATCAGAATTTCACTGTTTATGAACATCTGTATGGTAAGAATGGCTGAGACATGAGATCCTTTATTAATGAAATGTTTACTAAAAATGGTTTTAATTTGGTTTTCATTTAAGAAATTTTTCCAAGTGTTTTTAATTTCAGATCCAGAAAGCCCTTATCTTTTCTTCTCTAGTTAGCAAATATCCCAATGTTTTCTTTTTAAAAGAAAAAGTTGTTTGCTAAAGCTCACAGTGTCAAAAACTTCTTTAGATATTAGGTTTTAGAGAACCTCTGATGGAGATTTTTGGATTAGTTCATAGTCAAGGTTCTCCCTATGTATCTATTTTCCTTGCCTTTTTTGTTTTACTTTTCTTTAGAACTAAAGTTTTACACTCAGGAATATTCCAGTATATTACAATAAAACACAACTGAGTAAAATTATTGACATTCCGTGTAGTCGAAGTCAGAAAAACCCAGGCAGTAAATGACACTAAGCATGTAGATGTCACTTATTTATTTCCCCATTACACTTCCCATGTATTTCTTTTATTTGCCTCTCTGCATGGTACTCATTAACATGTTTTGGCCATATGGATCTCTAAGCACAATGTAAATATCCCAGCAAGGGTGAAGTACTGACAGTGCATGTGGGTGATTATAGCTAAATAATAATCTCAACATCTGTTCTACTTGCAGCCTTCTCAGATTTGAGGATGAGAGGCCAAGCATGTATTTCCATATCGTTTGAATCAGAAAACTATTCCTCTTTCTGTCCCATCTCTGCCAAGCCAAGTGAAAGAAACAAGAATCTTTGATTCCAGTCTCAATGGAGCCTTAACCTCAAAATCCAGATTGGGCTCCAAATTCCGTGGTGGAGTTAAATCAGGATGTTCAAAGCATGTGTTATGTGTCTGGTATAGCAGCCAACTACAAAATCTGGACCTAGACCTAATCTGGATCTCAAAAGTTGCCCAAGAATTTCAGGGCATGAGAACTTAAAATGGGTAAATGGCTGCTTCCAAGCTATGCTTGTGCTAATCCAGGCATCAAGATGGAAATCTATGACCCAGTACTGCAGTTTCAACCTTTCTAAACTTAGGTACCTAAGTGGAGAATGGAAGGAGATAATTACAGAGGGTTATTCAAGGTATACAAAATACTAGGTAAATGAGACTTCAAAATTAATTCCTATTTTAAACAAGTAATTTCCTTGAATACAGAGCGAGCCTAGGACAACTGCACTTGTACTGCACTAAGAATCTCAGATTAGAGATCTAATTTTGAAAGACAAATGAAAGCAATTTACTCTTTAAGCAATTCTTCTGTTCTCCCTCCCGGGGTAAGTGTTAGCCTCAAGTGTTAGCAGAGCGGCAGACAATGTGCCTGTCCCATCCCAGCCACCTCTTCCCAGCTAGTCTGTGCAAACTTCACTGTATGCCTTATCAACTCATGGAATGAGCAGAGCCAAGAAAAAAATGGAATGCTGTCCTCAGGCAGTCACTCCCCCTTTTTACATACAATGTCTCTGAAGTGGGCACATCCTGGAAGTGCTCTAACAAAACAATTACTCTAATGGAAACAGGTATCCAAATACCTGGGTGGATTTACATAAGCAGGAAGGGAAGGCAGATACAGTACCACATATGTCTTCAGTGATGACATTTTCTTTACACTTTGAATACACACAGCCTCTCAATCTCTTCATCAGTATGAGGAGATGGCTGCTGTCAGAACTAAAATACAGCTTCCAGTAATAACCTACAGTGTTACAGCTTTGAAGGCAAACTGCCTAGTGCTATGGTACCTCCACTGGAGCAGTTGTCACTCCAAGGCCGCTGTTTTCAGACATCACAAAAGCACTGGCTACCCAGGATGTGATGGTATCAGGTACAATGACTTCCATTGTGGTTTCTGTGTCAGATCTGATGGCAGAAGGGGAGAGCAGACTTTCAAAACCATCCATTTACAGACATCACTAAGTGGACACATATGTTCAAAATGCATGAAAAATTAAGTCCAAATTTCTGGCAGAAAATGCTTCTCATTATCTGTTTTGGGGTTTTTTCTTTTTCTAATCATTTAGAAATACTGTGATGGGGGCAAAATGATTTTAAAAATTTAAATTATTTTAAATTACATTAATTGAAGGTAATTACACTGAATCACATTACATGTAATTCACTTTTATAGATCCTCTAAAACAATCCCAGATGATGGTTGCTTCCTGAACTTCTCAGCTGTAGAAGAATACAAGATTTGTGCTTCACAATGCACATCAGATTTCACCATCACCTGACAGTTTGGATTGCTCATTGAATTAGGTGCCAATAGCAACACATTTCCCTTTCTGGGCTAATTACCATCTTCTCATGCGCTGCAGAGAAAAATGCTGGGTCTCCCTATTCATTTCCTCCCCATCTGTAAGAGAGTTTATTTTGTCTCCAGGATTTCTTATCTAGTTTCTATTGAAACTTCTGGGCCTTCAGGCAGGCACAGTCCTCTTTTTTGCAGTTGTACACCTCATTTTTCAGGTCTCCAATCTCACTTGTGGCCTCTAGGTGGTAGCAGAATATAAATAATACTATATTGTTAAGCAGTGTTTTCAGCACCAGTGCAGAACACTACTAAAACCTGCAAAATAAGAACAGCAAGTGCAAATCAATTTCCATTTGCTTCTAATCTTATACCTAGTTTTTGTGTCAATCCAAAGCCAAGTCTCTGGAAAATGTGTTCTCACGTAGAGATTGCTGAAATCAGGAGGTCCATTTTTAGATACTGTCATATCATCACCGAAGCCATCCTCTATGGGTATCATTCCACCATCTACAAAATAAAAAATACTGTCCTACCTACAAATATCTGTACTTAGAAAAATCAAACTAATACAGTTGAGAAAATTCAAATTGTTTGGAGTATAATCTACAGCTCTGTTACACATGGTCAGACTACTCCACAACACTTCTTTTTTCTTGGGGTTTTGTTGTTTGTTTTTTCTTTTTAAGAATAAAAAAAGTTTGATGCAAACTTAAATCTCCACGTGGCCTTTCTGGAGTAGTTATTAAACTTTGACTTTACTTTTGCAACATATATCAACTGGAACTGCAAATAAAAACTTTCACACTCAGGCCTTTAAGAGGTAGCGTCACTCAGGACAGCAGCAAAAAGGAAGTTTTTAAAATACCAGCTGTACATATTTGTAAGTCTTGAACCTTTGAAGCAGTAATTGTTTGCAAGACTGGATGTAGCCTGTATGCAGTACAGTAACACATAATAAGGGCCCGAACCTATGTACCCCCTTCCCCACTCAGTAAATTTTATTACTTACAAAGAAAATGTTCCTTATCCTCCTCAAGAATTGCGTCAGTTGATACCCAAAGGTTGCATTTCTGGATAAAATTTATACAGTAGATGTCAATATACAGGATATTCTAGACATCAACAGTGCTTATCTATTTCCTTTTTCTTTCCTTTAGAGTAAATAAAGTCATTAAGCAATCACAGAACTAAAGTAAGTAATATAAAGATACCAACAAAACTGAGATGATATGAATCTGAATGACTGAAAACTTTTCAAAGGTAAGACTATATCAAGTATAAAGCAATCTGTATTTATGGAAGTAGAAACATTTATTTTCATTCAGAGTATTTACATATTGATAAATTTCACAATTCAAAACCTATACAAGCCATGAAAACAGTACACTGTCTACAGTTCCAAACTTTTATAAGTGCATTTTATTCTAGTGATTGTTGAGCAAATCACTAAGCAATATAAAAAAGCCACCTAAGAACTAAAAAAAAAAAAAAAAAAAAGTTACCTGAAATACACTAAAGGAACCTCTGACCAGGGGAAAATACTGCACTGTGCTGTATAAATTGAGCTCATGGAGGACCTAAGACAAAAAGACACAAAATCATTCAGAGTGAATGCAAAGTCATATTTTTGCAAAATTTTCAGTAGATGCTAATTCATAGGAGCTGTACCACAAGCTGTGGCTTGCTTAGCTCTCATATCAAAGAGAAAAGAATCTGTGACAGGATGAAGGGGATTAGGCTGCAATGGTTTTATGATTAATGCAAGAGTGACCAAGATTACACATATGAGCCTGAAACAGAGCCTTCAGCCCACTGATACAAATAGAAGAACAATAAAGTATTACTTGGAATTAGAAATGCTGTGCCTATAACCTTGTAAGCCTTACAGTCTTTTCTGCTCATGTTACTTCGCAGAAGTAAAAAATATTTGCATAATTACATACTAAAAATCCTGCCCAAAGAACATTACTTGCTCAACATATAATCTGTAACATTTCCATAAACATACATCTTTCATATACACAGCAATGGAAACTTTTAATTCCCTATGTACTTACAGAATCTTCTGTTATGTCACTACTTTCTCCTAGAAGCTTTGTACTTTTATCAACAACTGCAAGTCCAATTACTGAACCTGATTCTGTTGTATTGATTTTAAGGGAGACTTTCTCAGATGGCTTGACCTTATTTTTGCTCCAAGATATTTTAATCTAGAAAAAAGTAAAAGAACAGCACTGATTTAAATCATACAGTGATATTTACAGCCATTAACAACCTCAAGGAAGTATTTTTTTACATTACTTGACTATAATTAAGACTCTGGATTTGCTTTTCATAGGACCTGTGAACCTTTGAGAGTACTTTTCCTAGGACTTTTTTGAGTTTGGATAAATCATTAAGCAAATGGAGGCATTTTTCATGCAGCAGGACAGCCTCCCTACTAATGTTTGGTTATAACTGTTAAAGTTTCCACAGTAGAGAAAGAATTTGAACCCATTGATATCCTTTGGGCAGTCTCACCTGTAAAAAGCTATAATGAGGCTTTTATTTGCACAATGGGCCAACTCTCATTCTGGTAAACTGGAAGAAATCAATTCACTGATGCAACAGATTTCCCACTCCTCAGCTTTTTTGAGTTAAAGTGTGCACAGTCACATGAAGCAAACACTGATCGCATCCATGTACAATGTGAACAGTGCCTGGTTAGAACAAGGTCTTTATAACCATTTACAATTCCACACTTAGAGCACTTAGGAGTACCTTTGCCAGAGCAATCTTTGGCTCAGTAATTGACCAAACTACTGAAAACATAAGGAGATGCTGTGCTGTGCATCTGTTTATGTGGAAAACACAGTACTAGTAGAATTTTTTTTCAAATAGGGAATAGGTGGAATCTAACTGCACTGGTATTACCAGAAGTCTTTCCAAGGACTTACACAAACCTCAGATAAGATCCACAATGATAAAGTTCTTCCATTTACAATCCTATGATCTAAAACACCGTTTAGCACACAACAATCACACAAAAACACAGTCTCAGACTCAAGTTCAATACAATTACCTTGTCATCCAAGACAGGCTGGATGGGGACAGTGAGAACATCATTTACAATTACCCCAAGCTCATCAACATAGAATACAAGTATAGATGCCAAAGGAGCCCAGGAATTTTCTGCTGTTAAAGTGAATGTTTTTGCAGACTTTGTGCCAAAAGCCATAATTTGTTCCTTAGATAACACCTGAAATGGAAAAAATCAAACACTTAGTCTGTTAGTATCTCAGTAAGTTACAAGCTCAGCAACTCCTTCTATAACCAGCTGTTAAAAGGAGACATACAGCTGTAGTTTATTTTTACTAAGTGGTTGACCAGTTCTGTGAAAATGGGCATGGAACAGGTAGGTAATACAGTATTTAAATATGGGTAGCAGATTTTTTTCTGTGCTTTAATTCCTGTATCACTATGGATAAGTAAAGAACTGCCATGAATGCACACATGCTACAAGAACACAGAAATACAATAGTAATAGAGTTGGTTCATATGGGTCATTTATAAAAGCATTTGAGTTTGGATCAGGCATATAGTCCTAAAAACAAACCTTGAAAACACTCCTACTTAGAACACTTTGGTTTGCTACATGGAGGGTGTAAACTAGGGCCTAGGGATGTGCTCCAGTTAAAAGGAAGCATTCATTTTACCAAATCAGATTAGAGCTGGTCTGAAGGTACCTCAAAATACCTGGAGTTCAAGTCCACAGCATCAACTGTTTTACACTGAATCTGTCCCTACTGGATCTCTTACTAATGAAGACAGAGCCAGGAAGGGCAGTTTCCTGGCTTTGATTCATGGACCCTATTTATTTTAAATCTTCTAGAGAATGTTTCTATTTTAGAAAATACATATGAATGCCCAAATTTTATATGGTTTTCCTTATTCAGTATACTGTTAAAAGTCTCTGAAAGAAAAAGAATTGTAGCTATCCTGATCACTATGGTGTAGACTGTGAAGAAGACAGGCATGTATTAAAGACAGGATGGGAGACTGAGGATAGTATATTTAATAAATCCTTCAATTCAGATGCTGCTAGATACAGTAAAGAAGCTTGGCAATTAAACAAGCCATTATCCAAGACATTTATTTTTAAATGCTTCTACAAAATTTCCTTGTTAACAATGCCACCCTGCCCAGTGGACCATCTGCTTCCTCAGCAGGCAGGTCTTCTCCTCACCCTGTACCTAGCAGTCCTGAACATGCAGACTGGCTCTGCCAGGACCCTCCTTCCACCTGCATCTGCAAGACCTGCTGACAAAGGCTCAGCCTGGGCTGCTCCTGGGACATTTGTGTCCCTTCTCCCATTGCAGATGCTTTGCACGGAGATAGTGTTGCTCTCACAGTTTTGTCTCACGTCTGCAAGCAGAGATAACCCAACACCCAAATCAGAGATGTGCTTTTCCCAGAGAGCAACTCCTTACAGTGCCATGATTCCTCCTAGGTAGCAACATGGAGCTCACTTTCAAAAAAGACCATTCTAGTGGAAAAGAAGTTTTTGGGCCACCTCTTTCACAAAGCACAATAAAAAATGCTGAATAATTCTAATATTTAAACACATTCCCCTCACTGGAATATTTCTCAAGATGGTAAAAGGCATCTTGGACTCTCCCCATATGTGAAACCAGTAGCTTACCAGATAGTGGAACTCTCTCACTGGCTTGTTGCTTGCAATGCTCAGCTCAAAAGGCTTCCCAGCCTAGGAAAAGCATACAATTTATATGCATGCGTACGGAAACATGATTAATAACTTGAACAGTTATCTTGACAAGTTTTGTCTCAGACTGTACCTTTATATCCTGGATCTTTGTTTTAATCTGGAGGTAAGTCTGGCTGGGGGAGTTGAACACATCATAAACACCTATGTCGGTCCTACTGCTGAGGAACTCTGCCTGCAAGACAATGCAAAAACAGCTCTTAATAGCAAAATCTGAGTCATGTTCACATATATGGTACCCTTTACAGAAGTATGGTAGTCTTAGTGGTGGTACAGGACCACTTTACTGCTTGCTTTAGATATCTGTTTAGTTTTTACCCTGAATATCTTGGTGCAATTAGTACATCCCATTTGACAGGATCTGTCACTTTCTTTCCAGTTGTAACATGAATATGAGGTAACAAAAATAATAATAGGTGACATGTCAACTGTGGCAGATGATAGGAACAGTATATCATTGATCAAAGCCCACTTAATTTGATGTGTCACTGCTCCAAAGCCACATATTAGAAAGCAATACCTGAACTCTCAGAGTTTTTGTATCAGACAGGATTGGAAACTCAATATCAATTATTCCATTTTCTGGGACTGTGAAATTCAGGACATGGACTGTCAGATTTCTCTCCTCTGTTGCCTCATTTTCAAGGTGAGAAAGTGAAGAGTGGTGAAAAAGCAGGTCTGACTGTTTTGCAGTGACTGTAACAAGATTCTGTCTCTCTTCAGCTGTCAGCTGGTTGCTATCAGAACGTGACACCTTTAGCTAAGAACAAAAAGAAAACACTTGTTAAACAGGGTAAAGCTAAAATGCACAACACAACATGTAACAATACATTTGGACTAATATCAAGAAAACAAAGGCATCCTCAGACTTCTCTCACAGAATCACAGAATATGCTGAGTTGAAAGGGATCCACAAGGATCATCAAGTCCAGCCCTTAGTCCTGCACAGGACCATCCCCAAGAGTCACACCATGTGCCTGAGAGTAACATCCAACTCTGTCAGGCTTGGTGCTGTGACCACTGCCCTGGGGAACCTGTTCCACCCAACCACCCTCTGGCTGGAGAACCTCTTTCTAATATCCAACCTAAACCTCCCCTGACACAACTTCAGGCCATTCCCTCAGGCCCTGTCACTGGTCACCACAGAGAAGAGATCAGTGCCTGCCCCTCCTCTTCCCCTCACAAAGAAGTTGTAACTGCAATGAGGTCTCCCCTCAGTCTCCTCTTCTCCAGGCTGAACAGAACAAGTGACCTCAGTCGCTCCTGATACGGCTTCCCCTCAATGCCCTTCACCATCTTCACAGCCCTCCTTTGGACACACTCCAATAGCTTAATGTCTTTCTTATATTGCAGTGCCCAAAACTGCACATAACTAACTTTATTTTTGATCCCTTGTAAGCAATGTAGGTAGGCAACACAGCTGAGAACAAAAATGTTTATAACTCCAAGGAGTTAAAAAAGAGAAAAAGCAAGACAAATAGAACTGAAAGGTGACCTGCCTTTCAGCTCTTCCAAATACTCTGGTTGTTGAAAATTATTGTGTCTCAGGTAAATTATGCATATACTACCTACACTCTGAGTATTTGATTTTTTCACTTGTATTTCACCACCACAAGAAAAGACAGCCTTACATCATGTGCAGGAAAATGAGTTAGATGAGCAGATATTGTGCTGAGTCAGGTGTGTTTATGGATTCATCAAATGAGTTGAAGAAAAGACTGAAACCAGGCCCAAAATTGACAGTCTGCAACTTCTTACAATTTACATCAACTTTTATCCCCACAATCAAGCAGATTCTCACCCACTATAAAAACATTCTCATTCTGCATTATACACTACAAAAAATCAACTTCTGTACTTAAAAGCACTGAACTAATGCTTTCCTTTTCTTTTTCTCTGTACAGCATATGCAAATCTCTACTTCTTGGCAACAGTTGTTCCTTCACACTCCTCTGGGAACATAACTGATATCTTCCTCACTGCTAGCTGCAGGCATTGCTAAATGCCTCAGCGACCTCTCACTCAGCTCCTCTTTAGGAGAAGAGATAAAAACAGGTCAGAGCTGGAGTCAAAATGGAATGCTGGCAAGGAAAATTAAATTGACAAAAAACAAAAGCCCAAATGATCAGGCTAGCATGAAGCGATAGTATAGCCCGAGCCAATCTACTCTGAAAGTGTATATTCAGCATATTTTACTGGTATTTAGGTCTGATTTCTATACAGCAAAGGCTCAAGAATTGCAAAATTGATGACCCTTTTCAAGCAAAATGCAGTGGTACAACATGCAACCTCTGCAAAATGAAGTACCGAATGCAGATTATGGACAGCATGAAGTACATGAAATATGTCTTTGAGGGGGCTGCAACTGGTATGAGAAAGATAGGACAGAAGGCAGAAATGACACTTTCACTTGAGAACAATGTGTTTTGATGAGTTTTATGGTATTTTTTAACAGAAGCTTGCATATATATGCATTATCTAAAGTATATATTTGTGTATATATATGCAAATATACTTAGATATACAAATATTATTAAGAGAGTTGGAACTCAGTAACTACTCTGAGGTTTTAAAGCACAGTCATCTAACAGAAAATAATCAGCTAGAAACTGAAAAGATTTCTGTTCTATATGAATGCCAACAAATGACACTCAAACATATCCTGCCAATATCACAGTATTCCCTGCCACCTTATACCTTTCTAGAGCAAATACCTCTAAGTTTAGTGTTTGTTGATATGTGTCATGAAAAAGAAGTAATTTGAAAATAAATCTGTAAATTACACTTAAAAATTCAAGGCAAACTTTGGCATTTAAGCAAAAATACAGGAGATGTCACATTTGTTTACACACAGATCATAATAAAAGAACTTACAGTAGCTATGAAGTTCAGAGAAGGTTTTATAACTCTAGAGTAGTCCAGAAATTCAATAAAATAATCACTTTGCTTTGGAAATATGATGGTACTTGAATTTTGGGAGATTCCTGTTGAATAATGGTATGTGTTTAGACAATATGCATTTAACATACATATCACTTTAGCAGCAATATAATTTACTGGCCATGATTTATAAATAATTCCATCATATTTTTCACTATTTCCATTCCTATTGCTCTTTACCCTTCCAGTTAGGCATCAGTACAAAGGTGGTATAAACACTGGTACTGCCTCTCAAGTAAGATGTACCATGTAGGGCTTCACTCCCTGCAGACAATGTCAGAACAATACAAGGAAGAAATTTATTAATACCAAATCAGCCAACTTCACTTTGACAGAGTTTCTATGGAAAATCTGTAATGAAACCTAGTTTCTGGGACAGGCAGAAATTTTGCACAAATGATTTTTTTCAATATACAGGGTGCAGTGGAACATGAACAAAAAAACCCCTCAGTTTGCAAATCGATCGGTCTAGAGGGACAATATGGGGCCAGAGAATTCTTTCAACTAACGTGGTTTACAAACACACAAGTAAGGTAAGTTTATGATTAAATTTGTAATATCCAGGCTAATACTAGAAATTCTTTATGACTGCTCTTCTCACGAAAGGTGATCATTGCCTTACTCCCACCTGAACATATTTCTTGGTTATTTAAAAAATCGTTTAGCTTAGAACTCCATTCAGCTAAGTTAACAACTGGTTAAACTATTTCATATATAGGCAAGCAACAGCTCAGATAATATATTTGCATATGGATGGTTTGTGCTGACATCAGCACATAATGATGCTTCCTAGTGCTCCAAGCTCTTCCACATGGCAGCAAGCTCTTCCAGCACCACGTACTCTGGATTTCTCTCAGAAGACATCACACAGCCACATACCTGTGAGCGACTCAGTGACCACCGCAATCATTTCTATTGGGTCTGTGTAATCACTATCACCTTGGTGCCAAAACGGCTCAGCGTTCAAGTTTTGCAACATAAGTTTGTTACAGGTTACATTCACAGATCCGTTTATCTGCAACGTAGAAAAAATATAAATGTTGAGCAACAAAAGCCAAGAACACCCTTCTGTCTACAACAGCTTGTTTCTGGTTGAGTCTTGCAGCTCTGCTCACACAGAAGTTTCGTAGTGTCAACATCAGAAAATTATGAATGCTGACATTTATTTTTTGTTTTCAGCAACAATTTTTATTAAATCAAATAAGGTTCACTACTGTTTTAGAGGCAACAATGCTTTATGGAAGAAAGTTATTTTTTTTTTCCCCAGTGTCTAGAATTATCCACTTCCACTTGACTAGAGCAGTGGTACCTATGTTTTACAGAAAAATACAATGAGCAGGTCCCTGCCTGATGAGGGGGGTATACCCTATTAAGCATGTCTGGGCTCAGAGTCTCTGTAAACTAAGTGCTGCAGAAGGCACTGAAGTCAGCAAACAGAAAGTGACCGGCACACTATGTAGCAGAAATTTAACCTTTTTTAAACACAGTCCACAGTAAAATGTCTGATTTTCCAAAAAGAATGCAATGAATCTATCATCTCTTTTAGGTCTTCAAATCAAAACTGTATGTCTTTTTTAAATTTTTTAATTAATGCAGTAGCTCAAATGTAATTATTAGGCACACTTATTAGGCAAAATGCTTTGGTTTCTACCATGCTAGAGCTACACCTAGACAGCTGGCATGTTCTCCTCTGGCCTTGTAACACAGGGCTGAGTGTGCAGGGGCAGACACAGGGCCAGGGAGCATTCCTGAGCACGGGTCCTGCAGCACGTATGCTGCTACAGTGGCTCCTGGAACATTTTTCTATCTGGGCCAACTAGCACTCTCCAAAATAACTTCCAGGCACATGTCAAGGGACCACAGTTGCCACGTATCATTCCCAAAAAGCAGTCTGAACTGACAGTGACACTTTATGCTGTAAATTAAAGAGAGTTTAACACCCTCCATGCGAGTCACTCCATAGACCATGCCAGCTGAACTCAGCATTCAAAAACGGTTCCAGGCATTATTTAACCCAAAAAAGGACACAGGCTCAAACAAACTGATAAGCGACCACTCACCTCCATTGTTGTTGTTACATTTCTCTGGTTTGTCCAGTAAGAGACAGGAAGGCAAGTGAGTGTTACAGTTCCCTTTACTGGCTTTCCATATGTGTACCTGAAACACATCAGTCAAAGTGAAACAACACACCACTCTTCCAGGGCTTGGTCTCCTGAAGAGCTCTCAAGGCAAAAGATTCTATTAAAATATTTTTCCCTGGCCTCAGACATGGCTGGAATCCATTTCTACTTTGAAACATGGAGTTTGCAATACTGCGACCAGTTTATCAACATTAAAGCTGGAAGCCCAAAATCTGCAGATGATACACAGTCCCGCTCTTTCATGCGTATGAGCTCTAAAATCTTAGCACAATCACTATGGGCTGTAGAAAAATTAACTATATTAATATAAAAACTGGAAGCAAGTTAATGAATAGAACACTGATGTATCATAATTAATATGCAGTTGAGTTAAAATGGGATGTGGGAAGTGCAAGTGTTTCGCTTACCAAATGCTGCTAACACAAAATGAATTATCTCAAGACATTTGTACTCAAAATATTTAGTAATCACGGTCCCAAAAAATCATGTCATTATTACATAACAAACAATTTCCAGCTGTGACAAATCTCAGAACTCTAACATATTCACTTCTTAGTATGCCATTAGCAACCCGCACTTGCTGAGCAGCAATAAAATAAAAATATTGTATAAATGTTTCCAAGTTGTATTTAAGACAAATCATGACATTATCAGATTGAGATAGAGAAGCACGGTGGGGGATGGGGAAGGACAACATGGGGACAGATGGGACACATAAAATCACTCTAGTCCTTGGCAGTAATACATTCAGATGTGATAACTTTGAAGCACTTTAAATCATTATGCACCACTTAAGTAATATCAAAGCTGAAAAGCAGAGGGAAAGAAAAATCAAACAGCATAGTTACAGGAATAACTCTTGACAATACTGTCCTGTATCTGAACTCAGTGTTAATTACAGACCTAATTAACAGTAATAAGCTGCCATTAACCTTGAAGTGATACTGCCACTGGGTAGCATCTCTGTACTTAATCTAATAATACTCCAGAGAATAAAAAGGAAAAGGGTTTTATGACATGTGCAAGTGTGAGTGGTATATAAACTCCTTGTATAAAGAGGCATTATGCCTACAAAAACAGTGACTTGAAATTGTCATTTTCTATGAATAATCATGATGTATCAGTAAAACTTTGTCACTGCTGGGATTCAGTCTCAGATGATTCACTAGTGTACAAGTACAAATTTACTGCAGCAGACAGGTATAGTTTCAAATACCTTATGAGTATACCAAATGAAAAAGCCATGTACCCAATGAAAGACCAAAACTTAGGAAACTAAATACACACTGGCGGTATAATGGGTTCCAAAAGCAAAGCAGAATGGGGAAAAAATGAGGAAAACTTTTTTTTAAAAAATTGCCCTTTATTTGATTCACAGAATCACAGAATGCTTTGGGATGGAAGGGGCCTTAAAGGTCATATAATTTCAACCTTCCCCTCCACCCAGCTATGGGCAGGGATGACACCCACTAGATCAGGTTGCTCAGGGCCCCATCCAATCTGTCCTTGATAGTTTGTGTTATCCATTTATAATATCAGGTTGCATGGGCTCTAGGGAAGGAAGTTTTTTATCAAAGCCCAAACATTTAATTTAAATAACTTGTTAAACAATCATTTCTGCATTTCACTTATAAATGGAGTGCTTGTTCAGAAGATATGTATTCTATGGCACTAAATAACCCATGAAAGACCTTTTATTCCCAGCCTTCCTGGATTTATCTATCAGGTAGCTCCATCTGGTTCCCATCCTCCAAATATAAAATTAATTTCTATTTGAGATTATTGCACACTAAACCTTTGTCTAGATATTTGCTCAGCAGAAAAATTAAGTATTATTTATACAAGAGTCTATACCGAATCCTCTCTTCAATTGCTCAAGAGCTTTTAATTCTTCACCCATTTACAGGTATAGGTAGGAGAAACCTATATTTGAAATCCACAATGTTGATATATTGGATCAAGAAGGATGTTCATAGAAGTTTGCCTAATTTTCTAAGTAGTCTAATAAAATATAGTTACTCTACCTACAGATCTTGATATGGAAAATTGGAAAGTACCATAAAAGAACTATAAGACCAAAAAATGTCTCAAAATATATATTATAAGCAAGAAACTGTAAAAAAAAAAAAAAAACAAATAAGGTAGCTGAAAATGTACAGGCTATAGTCTAGAAGTATGTTTACCAGACCAAAAGAACTTACTAGAAGTCTGAAGATCTACCGAACCTTGTTACAACAAAATTCCGTAATTAGAAATGGATGTTAGCCAACTAATTTTGAGTAGATGGGGCTTTTTTAGCATTCTAAATGTAAGTTTTTACTTTGACTCTTAGAGACCCACAATAATTTTCTTAAGAATGAGGGTGACAACAGTATCAATGATTTACTTACTTGGCAGTGACAACACCAGTTACATCTTCATCTCTCAGAGAGTAGTACAATGGTGTTGTTATCATGACATCAAATTTTGGTAAAACTAAGAAAAAAAATTACAAAAAGCATTACATTAACATAATGAATATTTTTTTTTAAGTAATAAGGGTAGAACATGCAATTTGATAAAGACATACTACTATTGTAGCTTCCTATGGAATATAAGGTCAGATATATTTTTAATCCAACCCTATGCATGCTCCAGACTAAGACTTTTTGTTGAAAAGAGACCAAGCATCATAAAAGCAGCCTGCACATAAGTTTCTAAGACTGGAATACAAAATTTTTATCTTATATTTCGCTTATTCAGCCTTTACAGAAGCCTTTAGAGCAAGCTTCATGATCAGATAGTATACAGAAAATTTGGGATGAACACATTGCCTGCATGATCCTGGAAAAACATGGACAATAACTGCATCTCACAGGCTTAAGTTAAACATTTTAAAGATTGCATGACATCCTGACACTGCAGTCGAAGGTCACTAAAACTATCAAATTTTAAAGCCGGTAGCTGATAAGACGGTATTTATTCATCAGACTCAGAGAAGTAGGAGATTGGCAAATTAAACTTTCTGTGAGTATTTAAGGGGTTCATGCTCGCCAAGGGAAGCTAGTAGAAATTAATGGAGAATCACTACCAATTTTGGTCACTACTAAATGCCCTTAAATAACACTTACCATATTCCATCACTTTAAATCTTTGATAATGAACTTGACCCTATTGAAAAAAATTCATATGAGAAAATACATACAATTGTGGTTAAATTAGTAAATTTAACATATCTTCTTGGCCAAATCCCACCCATATTCAAGTTAAATTACAATTTCTGATATGATGTGATTTTAAATCATGGCTCAACAACTATCAGCTCCTGTAGGAACCAGCAGTATGTATTTGAACAACAAAAGGACACAGCTCACATGTAGCAGAATGTAAGTATATAAAATGAAAAGCTTGTGGAACTTCCAATCTGGTTTCCGTACAAAACCCCCATGATACCTCATCCAACTAACATAAAACTACCTTGCATAATTAGTCACAGTCATCATGATAAACCACGACTGACCTACCAGCAGTATCTTTATGCGCCTATTTAAAATTAACTTACACAAATGAGAAGCTCCTACAGCGTGTATCTACCTAGCAGACAAGACCAAGTCACAAACAAGTATAATCTTGTAGCTCTACATTTACTCAAAAGGCATCTAAAGTCTTGTTACAATCTACAGTCACACTTACTTCAGAAGAGATACTCTTCTTTTATATCTGTCTTTAGTTAAAATCAATGGAAAAATTTAAAAAACTATATAATACATTGTTACTTGTGCTCTCTTCTATTTTCCTATTTTTTTTTTCCACTTATTTCCTGATTTTCCTCAGGAGGAGAAAGGAATATGGATAACCAATTGTCAGGTGGCATCAAGATTTGTCAAGACAGGTATGAATGTCTGTAGTAAGAGAGGATAAACTGAGAGCTTCGGTGGTAAAAACCCTAGTACCAGGACCTTAACTGGAAACAGTTATAACTAATCTTTGTTACCTGATCAATGACTTGGCAAATTGCTTAATTTTTCGCAATTTGCTTAATTTTTTAGCATCTCAGACCAAGCCCTGTATACATCTATATTTACAGCTTTTCTAGAAAAATACTCCTATCAAACTAAAAATCAGATTGTTGCCAATTTCATGATTAAGTTACTGATCACCAAAATAACTGCCATACTAATATTCCTAGGCTTGAAAATATACATGCAGAATCTGCTATTTTCACAACATTTGTGCAAATCATAACACTTAGAAATGCTACAGCATTGACATGTAGTCCACAATCAGATTACTATAAAGTAGTCTTAGGAACATGTATCTAAGGAAAATTACTCGTAGCAAATTTATCTCACATCTTGTTCTCTGTACATCTTTTATTTCCAATGTTAAGTATGTATGTCACCCTTAACCGTTAAGCAATGACTAAAACATTAACCTAGATGGCAGGATGAAAAAGTATTTCCCTAGAAAATGAAATTTTGTTTCACATTATCTTTAAGTAAAAAAAAAAAAAAAGTTTAAAACCAGGAGAATTCTAAGTAGTGGAAAACACAGATTATAATGAGACTAGCACTCCTGGCTGCACCTTCTCTAAAATGGCAAGCTTTGTGACAGAAATCAAGCCATGATTCAGAGTTCAGGGAAAGGAAAAGACCCTACTAGATCATCTTGCTGATTTGAATACCAAGCCACCAACACACTTTTCAGCCAAGCTAGTTTGGAGTAGGACAAGTAACAGCATTTCAACCACTTTATCGCTCTAGCTCATCAGGGCAGGGCTGTCTCTCTGGCAAATATTGTTCAAATATATTGAACTGGAAGTTAAGTCAGTTTCCAAGAAGAGTGGCTTTTGAGACAAGCAGTTAGTTATATATACAATCCAAAGGAGATTTTTAGCAGTTTTTGTTTGTTTGTTTGTTTTGTTTTGGGTTGTTTTTTTTGGTGTGTTTTTTTTTATGATAGGAAAACACCGCTGTGCCTATTCCACTTGTTTCCAGAGCTGCTTTGTTCTAGTACAGGTTTTGTCTTCATGACTTCTCTTCCTCTTTAAAACACAGTCACCCTTCCAGACTAAAAACATTTTGCCCCAAACCAGCATTTCTTAAACTGCAAAACACCTATTGCATTCTGTGCCCATTGGTCAGAGTAAGAAAACAGTGCCAAAAAGAGATCCATGTACATATTCTGGGATAGTGAGGATGATGAAGTCTTTCTGCAGTTGAGCCTTAGATGTTGTGGATCCTGACATCTAAGAATCCCTAATAACTAGATTTTGCTCTGCTGTGATGAATCAATCCTGTTTTAAGTCACTGAGGTCTGATCCAACAAGTGAAGCCACAGGAGCTGTTCCCCCCCCCAGATCTTTTCTTCTTCTTCTTTGGTAATCAGAAGTTCCTGAAATTTATCTGTCCTGGGTCCATTTCCTCATTTGTTTCTGACACTGAGGTGCATCACAAGTTAGAGCATCGGGAAAGACTCTGGGTGTGGTCCCCGGGCCCTGGAAAAGCGCAATGCTGGCAGCAGCTGCATTCCCGAGGCTATCCCATCATCTCACAGTTCCAGTCAGGAGCACTCCTCTGCTCTGGCTTTGCAACTGAATAAAACATATTTTTGTCTAGATAGAACTAACAGAAGAATTTCGTGATCAGTTTCATGCTTTGTTTTCAAATGCAAGAAACAAATCCTAAAATAAAACTCTATTCAAATCCAACAACACAGTCCCCAGAAACTAGAGTCACACCAGTCAGTATTCACACTCTCAGATCCTGACTGAATCAGTGAGCATTTGAAAACTCATACACAGAACTGCATACACAGACAATGCCAAAGGTTTTATGTACAGTCTGATTTTGGAGGAAAGCAACATAATTTTTAAGCAATTCTGTATATAACATCAGACTTTATGGATCAAATGTGAAATCTATTACTGACCTAGCAGAAAAATGTGACAGAATTCATAGTGGAAACACTGTAACAGATATAAGCCTCCAAAAGTTAAAAAAATTCCAAGTGTAAAGTATATGATCATTCCCATTTGATTCTAGAAGTTGCTTTACAGTTGGCGCTTTAAAAAATTGAATACTCTTAAAAATATTTTAGAAAGGCCTCACTGTACCTAAACATTACTACTTTTCAGTATTTGATCATAAATTTATAAATAAAAACTTCCATAAATTAGATTACAAAATGGCATATAACTAGAAACAACTTCTGTTTGGAAATGCATGCTACTAAAATGCAGCAACTAAAACCCTTTCAGCAAAAGGCTGCACAACAGGAAATATAAGATATCCAACTAAAATACAAGGTGGAGACTTGGGAACCAGACTGTAATTACTTGTCTTGAGTTTTCCTGGAACAGCTGTACTAACACCTGAACTCTTACTGAAAAGTACTGCGGGATGTTTAACAGCAGCAAGCAGCCAAAACCTGATTTAAAACAGGATTCAGAGGTAACACTTCCAAGAATCAAAACTCAGGATACTTGGAAACTGATCTGTAACCACTAGAAGAGAAATGTTATTTACTCACTTAACAACATGCTTTAAAGACAAGAGAGAAATCTGAGAAAGCAAGGCTGGACAACTGGCTATTTAACTAGAAAGTTCAGGTCATGGCATCAGTATAATAAATCATGCAAATATCAGTCTGGGTTTGCCATCTGAAGATGTTCCTAAAGGCCTGAATAGATCCATAAGCTGCACCGAGTACCATGCTGACCCAGAGTTAGCAGTACTAATTAAGGATAGCTAAACAATCTATTATATATGCCAAACATATACCAAGTATTCCTTGGCAGTAAACCTCAGTTCTCATTGACCTCTGTTATCAGAAGTGATTGGTGAATCTGTGCAACTTTATGTATGACACAATAAAAACCTGTACCTTCCTTTGACAGCAAAACTGCTGCAGAATAGTGGGGAATATCCAGACAATAGTCAGGAATATCCACTAGAAGTAATCCAGTCACTCACTAAGCTTTCAGTGAACGTCAATTAAACCTCCATCGCATCACCAACACAGAGACATCCACACACCTTAAACCTCAAACTGAATCCCATCCCATATGATGTTGTATATCAGGGCATAAGTTCACTTGTAACCAAGAGAATCAAGTAGAGTTTTCCCACCAGAAAAGTTCTTTTCCTTTATTCTGCAAGGTTTTTTGCAGGTTTCATTAATCCAATGATTGAGTGCTATCAGAAAAATAACAGTCTGTGAGACACGCTAGGCAGACCTAATGCAATAGTGTGAATATTGCAATAGTCACTTAATATATTTTGCATATGATAGCCTTATCCACTGTAAGATGCTGTGCAGGCACATGCTACAGAAATATTGCATATTGCTTTGTCATTATATTCACCATTGAATTTGAAAATTAAAGCAGAGCAGGTATGAACAAAAAAGGGCCTGAAAGTAAACATTACTATCTATGTGTGGAGCTTGGGGTTGCTGTTTTATTCCCAAAGTACTGTAAGAATAGCCATGTTTTTCTGTACTTCAAAGCCTAAAACTTAATTTTATTTTTTTAATTATAATATACTCTTATTTCTTCCTTTATTTTAATTTTCAATTCAAAGAATTCAGTGTTAAAAGAAACCATTTAGCCTGATCTCCTTTTATCCCAGGTTTTGTTCCTTTGTATTCAGCTATGCCAGCAATCTCATTCAGAATGCATCTTCCAAAAAGGCAACCATAAAGTAACAGAGAAACTCTCACTTTTTTGTTTGTTACAATGACTAAAAGCCTTATCGATGAAAGACATATATATGCCAAAGAGAAATCGCCTGGCTTCAATTTCTATTAGTTGGTTCATATTATGCCTTTCTCCACTAGATTAAAAGGTACAGCTGTAACAGCACTCTCAGACTGCTGTCAATAAATCTGTTGATTCATTTGATACTCTGATATACAGTCAACAGAGTGGAATTCTGCAGTCTTCTACCATGGAGCTTTCCTCCCTGGCTCCACATGCAAACTCTGTCATCACTTTATATTAGAAACACCTTGGCTGTCGATTGCACAAAAATCAATCCATCCTTCTTTGACAGACTGTACATATACCGCTGTTTTTCATTAAGACTTTGTACAGTGAAAAGCCTTTTCAAAAATCTGTTACGTCAGTAAATCTACCTTCTTAACTAATTCCATACTAGCCTTAAAGAATGCAATTTTTTTTTATCAATGGAAGCCCAAATCACCTTTGTCTTTGTTTTTCTCATAGCAGTCTATGGTTTCCCACATTACCTCACTCTTTGTTGTTAAGAACATTAATCCTTTGATGGTCTTTTCAAAACTCCCCACACTGAGATTCACTTACCTACACAGAACCATCATGCTATTACAAGGTTTTCTCTCTGTCACACAATTACTGTTTCCTCAAGTTTTTGGGCTCTGCCACTGCTGGCATTTCTTTTGATTCTAGCAAGCTTTAAAAACTCTTTTGTACTTTTATTAACCATCAAGTATTCCTTGGGATCTTTACATTTTCTACAAATACGCAAGAGTTCAGAGTTTCATTTATATTGATAGCTATCTGCTAGTTCCTCTTTTTTTCACACTTACTAAATGCAGTCTTTCTTAAGTATTAACCATTTCCTCTGTCAATAAAAAAAAAAAGGAATTCCACTTCTGTTCTGCCCAAGATTATCTTTTGCCAGAAGATCACTTTAATATATGTACCAAAACCACCATGCAGTACTTTCCACCTTGAATTATCTCCTGTAACAGTGGTGAACAGAGAAAGATACTCTAGAGTGATGAGCATTATCCTTGCTCCTGGATATTCTTCATGTTGCTGAAGCATGCAGAGCTCTATTAAGAACCCCAAATACTCTTATGTTAAAACCCTAAGTTTTAAAAATTTAATAGTAGGGGAAATGACATGAAACCAGAATAGAGACAACCTGAGTAAGGTTGTAGCCCAATAGATCTAACATGAAGGACAGTGTTCAGCCTTTGGCAGCAAGGTCCAATACTTAGTGAACTGCACCAACCAGGGTAGCCAGCAGTGACACTGTCTTGACCTGACACCTCAGGGCTTTCTAGTTTTCAGTTCTCAATGGACTGTACTGTGAAGTTGTTTAGACATTTTTTTGATTCCACCTGAATTTTCAGCACATTACCCACCAGTGCTGTGCTCTGCAGTTCAGCTATGCTGGTTTAGTCACTTTGAAATCACTCTTTACCTCCTTTACCTGATGCCCTTTAGCTATGTGTTGAAAGAGACAGTGAACAAAATGTTCCCTTGTTACTCATGACTCAAGAGATGTTCCCACCCTGACATATATCTTCCAGGACCATTAACTTTCTGCAATAGTATCAAGTAGCTAAAATTTAGAATACTGCCATCAATTACAGTCTCCTAAAATTTCACTTCACTTGTCTTTTCTCACAGCTGTTTCACTAGCCCAGATCAATCTATTAGGCATTTTCCTTTTAACTTTACAACTTAATTTTTTTTCTTTCTGATTTGTTTCAGGAGGGAGTGGCAGTAATTCAGATCCTGAAAACAGCTGCAGCAGTTCCTTCATAAATGATCTCCTGACTTCAGGATTACTCAAGCCTCTGCAGAAAGCCCAAGCAACATTTCATAAACAGTTTTTCACCTGGCAAGTGAGCTGCTGAAGGAGCCCACCACTGTCACTAGCCTTTGCTCCCATGTCTGAGCCACACTTCCCCACCACTGGAAAGCACCTATGTAGCTGTGAGTGGGGATGGCTGTCAACCAGATCAGTGAACCGGTCAGATCGAGGCAAAGGAAAACACTCAGATGCTTTTCAATTTGGTCACTTCCCTGTCACACTTTAGATCTCAGACTAACTACAGCTGCCTCAGCACAGCTGAGAAGCTACTGAGCAGCAGTCCAGGGATGGGAAGGAGTGGCAGAGTACAGCCATGAGGGCAGGAACAAATTAATACATTTTTCCCATCACAGACAACAGCTAACAACTCCACACCCACATGAGAATGTATTTGAAAAGATCCAGCCCTGACACTTGAGCACCACCTTCACATAGCTCAGCCTACAGAAACCTATCAAGCATATAACTGGTATTGGTAAATATTACTCCCAAGTAATACATGAGCACATGAGTTTTTCTGCTTTCTATCCCATCATCTCCCTCACTGCAGAACATTAAGCAGTCCCATTTGTACTTGCTAAATGTGCCTGACTAGCCATTGCAAGCCAAGTTGGAAATGCAGTTCCCAAACTACAGGCATTTAAAAGTAGGCTGAATCAACCTGACACATAGAGTTTTGAACAGCTAAACCTTCACTATTTTTGCAACATTTTCCATGGTATAGGAGCGTACAGCTTAAAGGATTGAATTGAGAGAACTACTACCAACAGCAGCATGCAATGCAGATCATTCCAGTTCTGTTATGCAATAGTTGTGCATTACTAGCAGTCTTTTCTACTTTACATAGTTATTTTTTTCCTCAGTAACTATCAATCATTGTGAATTGATGAGACATCCCTGCATTTCTGTGTATTTGCTTGCAAAATAAACAGAAAAAAACAAACAGTGGTCCACAAGGTTTTCCCTTCATATTAACATAAAATCCCCTCACTTTTTTAATAACATTTTTATTTTTAGACTCAAAACACTGACCTTAGGATAAAATACGTTTGGGGGTTTTTGTACCCTTCCTTACAAAACCATATATTACTGAAAATATTGTGAGGTTTGCATAATATCTTTGAATAGTATCTTGAATAATAATTGTCATAAGGGAAGGATTTGCTCCTCTCAAGGTCCATGTTAGTAACTGGTTTTAGCAAAGTAAACACAATTTTATTCACATCTACCAGAAGAAATAAATCTTTCTGTGATTTGGCAGTGTTAATACTCACATTCATTTCCACCTCTATGGACCAGTCTCCAAGTGGAGGGTTCGTTGATAACTGAAATTTTTTAGAAACTACACCCAAATCACCCTCCTCCATCAACCACTGCTGAATCAACTTCTTACGAGGGTCCTAGAAGAAAAGTCAAGCTGCATGTTAAATGCAAGTGGTCCTGCTAGCAAGACTGAGGTAGCAATATATATGATCTTTATTTTTCACATAAATTTGGAACATATGACACATTCCAACATATAACTATGTTCCTGTGGATACTTACTCGGATATATATATTCAGAGGTACTTTGTAAGGTTTAAGATCAGGATAGACGGTAACAATCCGAAACAGCACATCTTGTCCTGGTTTGTACATAGATTTATCAGTCTGGATGAATACAGAGATGCTCTTTGACACGTACATCAAGCTGGTGCGGTTAGAGAAGATGCGCTGGCCATCAGCATGGCCTTCCACAAGTAATTCATAATTCCCAGAAGGACTGTTCAAAGGCAGCTTAAAAGAAAATAGTGACTCTAGGTTAACTATCAAAAATATTCTTGAAGATATTATTATTATTTAAAAACATATGCCATAATGATCTAATATACACCTGAACTTATCAATTTATGTAAATTGTCAAAAAGGGAAATGGGATTTTTTTCAGTACTTTAAAGTGTTATTTCAACAATTACCTGAAAGTGTTATCAGAAGCATCTTTTCAAACTACTTGCATCTAATTTTCAGTAGTAATCAGGTTTTCAATAATCTAAGCATATATGTATTCATACACAATTCATAGACTCACAAACATACACAGTCACTTGTCACAGTCACTTAGAAATTTTGTGGATTTGATATAAGGGGCTAATATTTTTCTGATTCCATCACTTTTTGGTAACAAATTTTCCAAAAATAAAAGATCTGAAGAAGGTATGTGTGAGCAAGATGAGCAGGACTCTAAGAGAACCTTGCACTTCTTTTTTTGCAATCTTTAGCTTCATGTCCTTTGGGGTATAAAAATCAAATACAGAATATCTCATGAAGTGAGGTGCTGCTTTTCAACAGAAACCTCACTGATTTTGCCTCATTTCAGTCTAATGATTCATAATTACAACACATACTGTGACTCATCTAGGAAGTAATAATTCTTTCTAAAATATTAAGAAATAAAGGAAAAGACATTTTATATGGTTAACTTATTTGTGATACACATTGAAGGCTCCTTCAGTGCTGGCAGAAAACAAATATCACTGGCAAAGAAATTTAGACCACATAAGATCAGAGTAATCATGCACAGGTTTCTCCCCCTCTCTTCTGTGTCTTTCCAGTGGACAGCGGAAATCTAGATCTCGTAATTCAGACACATCACTTCATTTCCTGAAGTTAGCTGGGAGGAATCCCAGTCACAGGGGCTGAGAGGCTTGAAGCAGAGATGCTGCAGTACACAGGAATTTCACCTGAGCAGAGCCTTCACAGACAATCAATGACCCCAGGGACACCCCAGCCCAGCTGTTGGCTTCTGCACCGCCAGAGTGGCTCTTTGAAAAAGGAAAAGGGTTTTAACACAGCATACAGCTCATTCCAACAAGCAGACCTGCTGAAAAGCTTAGGAGTCACATGCTTCTGTTTGGATTACAACTGTAAATCTGGAGTAAAACCTCTGAAGTTAAGACAACTAAAGCAGACAGGCTTGCATTTTTCAGCATAACATATGGAACTGAAGCATTTCTCCTGTAGCATAATGAAAATTACAGCTATAAACTCACGAGGCACAGCACTTCTAAAGTATCCTATTAAGTTCTACAAAGAAAGGCTGTAGTGCTGTTAAAGTTCATTCTAACAGTGCACAGTGAGGTAACAGGAATTCACAAACAAGGGAAAATATCACAGGGTGACAAATGAGGTAGATGCAAATGTCTGTATCAAATGTATTTCTTTCTCCCTCTCTTTACTTATAAGGAAGAATCAACTACAATTCTATCCCTCTCTGTTGACTTTCTGCTTTTAAAAACAAGCCAGGAAAAAATCAGGAAGGGGAAAAATAAACAGGCTCTTTTTACCCATGAGGAGGCACATCATGATACAGGAAGAAGATATTCCCCCTTTAAAATCTAGGCTTATATAACTAAATTTTAGGTGCAAAGTTCCACACTGAAATAGATCCTGCATTTTCTTCGGCTGCAGGTTTTTGTACAAACACTGCCAAGAACATATGATTCACATATTTCAACACACTCCAAATTCCACGCCAAGTATTCTGCAATATCTTAAATAGGAGGAACAGCCTTAGCTACTGCACCTCTCAAATATTACCTCAAAATTAATGCATTTATGAATGTTACTACTTAGTAAAGAAGCTATATTCCCTAAAAAGCAGATAGGATTCCCTACACAACGTCCAGGACACATTATAACCACTCAAAATGGAAGAAAATCAGCCTGTTTTGACTCATTATAGGAGAAAATCGTGCTCTTACAGCATTACTTTGTCATGTTTGCAAGCATTGTCTTTGACTTCTTTTTTGAAATTCTGTAAATGCCATTTAGAGACCAAATATGATGAATAATGATAGATAGCATTGGTTGCTCCCTAGATTTTTATACTTTTTATATTTCAAAAGGTCTTTCCTTCCTGCAATATGGAGACAAAATTGCCTGTTATATCTTTGTTAATGTAAAGGTCAGAGACAATGAAGTCTGCATTGCCATGGCAGCAGATTAGGACAACTGAGTTGCAACATACCCCACCTTCTGTTTCACTCATCTATGCTAACAGAAACCACCAATACAACACTTCCAGAAGGTCACTGCTACAACAACAGTAACTATCTCAGCCCCAGCAACTCCTTCTTTAAAGGGTTGTTTTTGAACCCAAATACAAGCAAGGCAGCTTTTAACATTATGTAGTAGGAAATCACTGTGAAAATATTTTATCTCAGTCAAAACATCCCCAAATGAATGGTATTACTATCCCAAATTTGGCACTCCTAACACAAGAGAGAAAAAGGCCATCTCATGTACTTCTCCTGACTACACCAGCCACCAACACGAGCACCTCAGACAAGGCAGTTACTGTTTTCTCTGGAAAAGATGAGACTGAATCCAGAAACTCATTACACACCTTCTGCTACCAGCAAATTACACTTTGGACAAAACCTAAGTAAGTCTACTTAATTTTTCTGAATGGAAAAAAATATCTTGCCATTAAAAAATGAGTCAGTTTTCATCACTTCAGATAGTGGTGGGAGAGGGAGGAATTCACACCGCCTAGTTATAGGTACTTGAACAGTTTAAGACCTGGACAGTTTATATGAACAGAATTTTCTATGATGGCTAATGTATAGTTCATACAGATGTATTTCCACTTAGTAAGCTTTCTCATGTTGAGCTGCTCATTGCCATTATCTATCTATAAAACATTTCTAGATTCTTTAAACAGAAACACAGTTTATTTGAGAACAGAATTTAAACCCACTGGATTTAGAGATACTCAGACTTATAGAGGACTTTGCCAAAACTTTTTTCCTGATATAAATACCTGGTTCTTTAGACTGGGTTTTCAAGATGAACATCTATGTTTATAAATTTGGGATTAATACAGGACTCACAATTCAAGATACACTTTTGTTGCTGATTATGTTCTTCCACTGAATGTGCATTTCCAAATCCTTACAAAGATTGCATATAAATATATTTTTATTTTAGTATTTCTCAGTTATTACTTTGCACAATTCTTTCAGCTCTAATTAGCCCTCGTGGTGTGTCTAAAATACAGACGTAGATATTAGCCAGTCAAAAAAGCCACAAAGCAAAGTTCTGTGTTCAAGTCTTATGATAGTTTGTGTTGATGCTGGAAATCAGTTCCCAAATCCTGTAATTACTTCTAACAAGCAGCAGAGCATTTGATCTGAAAACTCTGGTTTATTGGTCAGTAAATACGCTCATCTGAGACTGAAAATAGCTGGGATCACATGCAAAACATATCATCTTATCAACACCAACTGATTCTAAGTTACAGGGAGTCAACATTTTCTGAGGAAGAAGGAAGGGAAAAAAATACTTACTACTGGAAGAACAAGAGTCCCAAAGGAATCTGAATTAAAACAAAAAAAGAAGAAATATCACACTGTCAGAAATCTGTAAGATTAATTACCATAAACTTACCAAAACATCAACATTATCTTAGATGAGCAGTGCTCCTTCCCACTTTGCTGCCCATAATATCCATGGGACAAACAAATTCCCTTGATGCAGCTCTGGAGCTCTGGGCACATGGCCCATCCAGCCAACACACATGCAATGACTGTGACTGGCTGGCCAACATTTACACATTTATCAGCCCACTAATTGCTGCCAAACACTGTCTGGACATGAAACTAAAAAGAGATAGCCTGAAGCAACTGCTGCATTAGTCAATAATGACATACTGTGCTTGGATCTCACTGAACATCTCATTCCCCGAAGTTATTTGTCCCAAGTCCTCTTAAGGCCACTGTTGGCCACCATCAGCTGCAAAAGTATGAACTCCAGCCTACAGCAACATTTCTCTGTTCGGGGGGCAGGAGGGCTGATGTCCATGTTCTCCACGTGAACATTTTCCTTTAGATTCACACAGACTGAGACACTTCTATGATCCATTCAATCCTCTACTTCACCTGAGTCACAATTAACCATTGATTCTGCAGCCCAGTTACAGACTAAAATTTTTAAAACTATGAATTTATCACCCTTAAGCAAAGGAGCACCCAGAGTTAACTTCACTGCATTACATCACCATGGGAATAAGTAAGCAATACATCAATATATTTGGGTTAATATTACTTATTGCTTTAACTATTTTAGACAACATGGCCTCAAATATTTTTAGAATCCAAATAAATTTGCTATTAGGCTCCTGGATACCAATATATTGTGAAGCCATCGGTGCCCCAGCTTTTATGTTATTTTAAAATAGAACAGAATAGAACAGAACATTTCAGTTGGAAGGAACCTACAATGATGACTTAGTCCAACTGCCTAATCACTTCAGGCTCACCAAAAGTTAAAAGCATGTTATTAAGGGCATTATCCAAAAGCCTTAAACACTGCCAGCTTTCAGACATCAACCACATCTCTAGGAAACCTTCGCCAGTGTCTGACCACTCTCTCAGTAAAGAATGTTTCCTAATGTCTAGTCTGAACCTCTCCTGGTGCAGCTTTCAACCACTGTACATCTCCTATCACCTACAGCAGGCAGAAGAGATCACACCTCCCTTTCCACCTCCCCTCCTCAGGAAGCTGTACAGCATCATGATGTTGCCCCTCAGCCAAACCAGGCAAACCCAAACTCTGTAGCTGCCCCACACAGGACACGCCTTCCAGCCCTGTCACTAGCTTTGTTGCCCTCCTCTGGAGGCATTCAAGGATCTCCACACCCTTCTTAAACTGTGGGCCCCAGAACTGCACACAGTACTCCAGATGAGGAGGGACCAATGCTGAAATCAGTGGGATAATCACCGCTCTGGATTGGCTGGCAATGCTGTGCTTGATGCACTCCTCAAGGAAAGGGGTTCCTCTTTTGGCTGCCTGGGCATGCTGCTGACTCATACTGACTCATATTTTCTTCTGCTGATTCCATTCAGTTAGACCTTTTCATATCTCTTAAAAGGCAATGGGTTTATACCTGTCTTTTAGTCAACTGTTTAATGAAGTAAAAAAAAAAAAAAATTAATTCATTTACTTATGTCCTTCTTGATCCTGGACACAAAAAAGCATTCCAGGACGAATGGATTCCAGCATTCCATTCATTTAACCTCTGAACTTCAATAAACATTAATTTTAAAAGGCAATTAATTCTTTCCTTTCACAGTGACAAACAGAAGTCACAACAAACTGAACACAGGTTGTCCTGGCTGCTGCCAGAGAACGAAAAGGAAAAGTGCTGTCCAGCATCTATTCAAATTATAACCTGGGTTAAACCAAATGACTCACATCCCACAAATGAAGTTTGTGGGTAGCACACTCCAGTATTTCATTCTGGTATTCAGAAGTTTAACAGGGACGGGCAGTACTGGGCCCTAAGGAACACAGTTCTTTCCACAACATGTTTATGCCCCTGTTAAAGCTACTTTTTTTTCCCCCCTAGAATCCCTAACCCCACTTCACTTGAGAAGCAACCCATGCAGTCATTGACTCTGAGCAACCCCACTGGCCTTTGAGGTTTTCCAGACAGAGTGTCTGACAAAATACACACTTTTCTCAGTGGCCAGTGAAGAGGGCAACCTGCCCCACCGCACAGTGGCAAGGAACCCCACACTTGGCCAAGCTTGCTTGGCACACAGGGCCACAGGACAACTACAGGTCACAGGTCAGCTACAGGAGAGGAATTACAAAGTCCTGCAGAATACCTGATTCATAGGGAATGTAAACTCTGGAATCACTGATGTATTTATTCCCAACATCTACACAAACAGCCCCATGCCCAAACAATCGCACTAAGAGAGAAATCATTTTCGCTCAGGGAAAATTATGTCTTCCTAACTCAGGAGAGAGGGAATTACTGTTATCTAGGAAGAATTCTTTTTAGAGGATTATATTTCACCGTAAAGGGAGCAAGATGAAGGGTAACAAGCAACAAGAGACATGGTACAAAGTTACCTCCTGAAATTTCGCTCAGTTGTACGCTAAAAGTTCTTCTCTAATTTCCATCCCTCTGTGAAATAATGCTGTGCTAAAGCTGGGGTTTGTACAACCATAACCCTTACCACTGTGTCACCAGAGGGAAAAAAATAACCTTTGTCACTGCTGATAATTGGTTATTAACAAGGAACAGAAAACATTTACTGAGTGGATATGCACATGGCTCAAGTACTGCTGCACTCACTTTAATGTAACCCACACAGCTAATTATAGCAATGGCTACAGCAGGGACTTCAGTACACTGGGAGACAACAAACACAGAACTGATATTCATACCATAGCCCACACCATAGGGTTTCTATTTCCATCTTAACCCACACCAATGCAAACACAGTAGTATCCATGCACTGCATGGGGAGAGCAAGAAGGGACTGCTGAACATCACCCTGGGCAGCATCTACCAGCTTGCAAAGCAACCTTTCAAGTAACAGGGTAGGTACTTCACAGCCTTTCTCATCAGGGCAGTGTCTGCTCGCCTCCACCTGTTTTGAGAACAACTAGAATGCAAAAGACAGAAACCTGAAGGCAGGGTTTCTTTCGTGTTCCCAGGCCTGGGAAACGTAACATCAGGTCTGAGCCAGGTACAGACATAATGTAGGTGGGGAAAGAGTTGGGGAGGAGGGAGATTTATATCACAGTTACTTTCCTCTGCGCAACTCAGAAAGCATTTACCTTCTGAAGTAGCGGTAGAGAGCTGCAGCTTTCCTGGCTGCTGTGATAAAGCCTTGAGCACTGCCTAATTCCCAGGCGGCGGAAATCATATAAGAGGCTTTGGGGCATGAGGTAATCTTCCAAATCATGCCACTACGTAATTATTTTGTTAGGAACTGAGCAGCCTGGGCAGATCCGAAATTCTTTAGCATTGCAGTGAATTTCCCTGTCATGCAAGATTTTCCCATGTTCTCAGAAACTACTAAACTGTAGTCAATTCCCTGGAGCTCTGGTCAGCCATGCCTAGGGATGGCTTTGGATGTGCTCAGGCAAGAGCCATAGGGAAAATTTTTCCCTTATGCCATTGCCGAATTGCAGAAATTTCCCACATTTTTCTCTTTACTTGATGAATTAAAGTTATATTTAATCATACAGCAATTTCTTAGGTTTATAAGGAATTAACCAAGGTCCAACAGCTAGAACATGGCACTGCTGTGCTGGAAGCTCTGCTTTTATGCAGCCAGACACTTTTACCTACATACAACGTGTAACACTACACATGATTTACACACGAGATCAGTCAAGTCTACTGCCCTCAGAAATGGCAACAGCTGACACCCTCCTTTGACACATCCCTGCAAGGAATCCATTTAGTTATTGAATACAGGTAACTAACTCTAGACAGAAGAAGTGAGTTCAGAAAGGAGTCCAGAACAGTTAAACTACCTACATTAAGCACTGCAGACCACAAAATGCTTCCTCCTGACTCACCCCACCTGCACGCCACAGCAGCAGAGTAAGTCAGCACAGAGCCACAGTGCGATGAGCCACAGAGAGGAAAGACCAGGCAAGGGCACAGGTCCCTACTATCACAAGGTATTAGTTCAAGAAAACTTCCAGCTGGGAGCCATGACCTAGCTGCAGGGAGAGGCAGGAAAATTCAATGGACTGTTGCAGACTAATCTTGAAGAAAGCTAAAAAACAATTAAAAAATCCCAACAGAAGTCACATGAGCCTTCAAGAAAAAATATCCTTCCTTGCCACTTGCAAAACCATTTCTTTCACAGAACTCCTAAAGCTTATACTGTATTCATTCAATAAATACTCCATTGAGAAAATACATGGAAATACAGTAGAAACAAATGCCACACTGTCGTGCCTCCTCTTTCTCAGAATCCTTGGCATTCAGGATTATCCAGCAGAAGAGGAATCAAAGACACTGTGGTAGTGACATATCACCAGTACAGATATCAGTGGCAAATTGTTATCTTTTCAATGTACCTTTCCACCCTGTCATTTTTTGGTGGTCTAATAGTATTGTTATCAATAAAGCAAATAGAAAAAGTTCTCCAGAACAGAACACATGCATGTTTTTTTTAGACTTACAGAGAGTTGCACAAACAATGGCATCTTAAGTTCTTCCCCTTGCATGGGCCTGACCCAAACCCAGAAACTTATGCCACCCCTTCTTGAGCTGACACCACTAGGACTAGACATAAATGTTTCAGCTTCCACTCCCAAAGAAAGGACAGAGGTTCCAGAAAAATTACTGTATAGCTTGGCACAGTGAACAAGAGCTTGTGCCAATATGTATTAGTACAGCAGCACTTGAGTCTCTAATTTACATAAAGTTAGGACTGACTATATTCTAGCTCATGTGGCAGGCATTGCTACAAATAGATTTTCTCACTTAAACTCTTCTACTTATATCCTCATTCCTTCTTAGTCCTGTGCAAGAACAGAAAAAATACAACCAGATTCACTTTAGATTGATTTACTGAAATGATGCCACATCTTTCTTCTGGAAGCTGTGTTCACATATCCATGCTTAGGGAATGTTTACAGAAAAGCATTTTCGTTACAGTGGTAAATGGAGCTTTTTCTACTTCTGTTTCAAAAACCTCACATCAGAGAAACAAAAAATAATGTTCTTCAATGTTCTTCCAGATATTTATTCCTGTCCAAAATAGATACTATTTTTGTGTTTAAAAAGAAGAAAAAAAAAAGGGGAAAAAAAAAGAGTAAGCATAAATACTAAGGTTTAAACTGACCAGGGAGTGAAAAATACTTTTTTTTCAAATAAGAAGACTTGCAAATCTGTTGAGTTCACAGTTTTGTTTAAACATGTTATACTCATCTATCATCCTAAAGCTAGCACCCAAATTAGCACTGGTTAGTTACACAAATAGCCCAAAATACATAGTGTGAGCCACTGCTGTTAAGTTATGGCTAAATTTGGCCCGGATGATAGAAGGAGGGGCAATACAGCATTCAAACGCATGCAACAGGGATTGCCAGGGAACGTCAGTGTACGGGCTGGCATCCAAAGCCAAATGAGGCCAACAGGCCTGTAGCAAAGGGATATATACTTACTCCAAAACGCCTCCTAAACTCTTCCTGTCTGCCAGCACTACGTACACTTCTGTCCACAGCCACTTGTTACCCTACTCTCTATTTCCACTGTTGCTAATCCTTTTCATTCCTTTTTGCAAATCAGGAAGCTAAAAGCACTCAGAAATTACAGAGGGAGAGAGAGAGAGAAGCACAGCAGCAGTCCTGCCTATGGAGAAAGATGTAAAAGGACAAAAGGAATAATCTGAACTGGACCAGAACTTACTACCTGAGGGCCTGGTCAAGAGAAAGGGCACCACAGCTCCAGAGGACAGAAGGAAAGCAACATGCACAGACGTTTTTGTGATTAAAGCCACATTTTAGCAAACTCAGCAGTTGCCAGCAAGTTCTAGTTTAGTCTGCAATGCAAAGTGTAGGGATGTTTTTTCTGCCAACCAGGAAAAAAAAACCTTCTCCAGCTAAATATAAAGGTTTTCCCCAACCTGCTTTTCTCCACAATCTGAAGAACAGGGGAAACCCAACCACAAAAAGCACAACCAGAAACATTCATGGCCAGGACAGAATATATACATACCAGAAGGTATGAAAAGAAGGGGTACTGTCCTCCCCCTGCCCTGAGCATTCCGTGTGTCTTTCTACTTCACATGGCAAAGGAGTTGTGGCACCTCCCTGCTTGTCCCTTTTACTGGTTCAGCCATTCCTCTCTCATCAGCCCTGTCAAATCAACCCTTGAGGAAAGCTATCATCTCCCACCCTCTCAGACCAAGAGATACTGATACAGAGCACCTCTTCCCTTGCCCCGCCACATCCACAATCCCTTCCCCAAGCAAGCACCATGTTTCCTGCAGTCTGGCCTTTTTTAGACTTAGACCATAATTCAGACATTTAATTCTTCACTCAATCTTCTGAAGTAAAACAACCAACTCTGTGAAGCACACTACTATTGCTACTTTCAGCTGAGCAGTCAGAGACTAGCCAATTACCAGAACACAATACTTAAAACACTCCGGTTTATCTAAGACACTGAATGCTGTGCAGGAAAACAAAGCAGCTTCATATTTCTAAAAGTAAATAATCTCTAATGAGAGACCTTCTGACTGCTATCCAGCTACTACCATTGCAGACGCTTAAATTCAAGGAGAGCCTCTTTTCAGCTTTTCCTGAGACCAACATAAAAGCTATCCATGGACTTTTTGCCATGTGCATGACATCACTGCCAGGACAACTATATTGCCATGAGGTATAACAGCTGCTAGCAAGACAATTTTTGAATACTATAGAGAAAACTTTCTTGACATCAGATCCAGTCTATGAAACTACAGACAATTCAGAATAATCTCAGACTTAAGGTTTTTACACAAATAAATGTGAAATACATTTCATTCCCTTGGTGACTGTACACAAACACAAAAACTCACAGGCATTTGCACATCCTGCTTTGAAAGCATTATTGGCCACCATTACTATCCATTCTGATGCCCACAAAATAAACACAGACAAAGCCACTATTAAGGCAACTTAAAGCAGCTGCAGTTTTTATTCCAACTTAAAACACAGGAAAATCATACTAGGACAAAATGTAGCTAAGCCTGTAGATGCCAGTATTAACACCACCCCCATCACAATAATTGCTGTAACTGGAGCAAAATTTCAAAGTCAAGTCACCGCTCAGACTTATTCACTGCAAATAAAGCCTTTGGGATCTATTTAAATTTCTGCTTACAAGGAGTGGAAGAAGAATGTTTTCGTACTGGTTTTCTTCTATTTTCTGGAATATGTTCAGAGTCTGTGATGACAAAGCCACACAACTTCTTGAGACCACCAAGTTATTTAAATATATAAAAATCTTACCAGAGACTTCTTTCATCAGTGAATAAAGGCAATACAAACCCCTAACCATACAAAATAAGCACCTGGACCTCATATCTGCACCTCCAGGAAGCTGGAGAATTGGTCTCTAATTGTGGCCACATTTTCTACACACATACATTTTTGGACTGCAGTGAATCTAGGTGAATCAGCATCATCTCTTGCCATCTGCTATTCAGTCTCTGCTGACGGGATCTCAACTCTGCCTTCGCAAACAGGTAGTCACGGGTAGCAGAGCATAGAAACCAGTAACGCTGCCAGTGTTGATTCTCTTATGAAAAGAGAAGTAACGTATGTAGGACTGGAAACTCATGAATTTCCCATGCTTGCTGCCTCTGCAGGTACTTCCATAACTCAACACTTCAGCTTGGATCTCCTCCTAATTAGACACCACTAAGGACATCATGCTAGACCCATCTGGAGATCTACTCTTAGCTTCCACCCTTTTCTCTTTAAAGCTAATTTGTATATACCTAAAAGTACATAATAGGTTCACAGCACACTTCTAATATTTTACCCTAATTCCTCCCATCTCTCCCCAGAATCTAGAAGCAGCTCCCACGGTCAAAACAAAGTGACTCTTTCTTGGATGCTCTTCCCAAACTATGCAGTCTGAGGTTTGGGGCTTGAAAAGTCAAAATTAGTGTCTTTATAGTGGACCAGTCCTTGATGGACCTTTGTCTCATAAATTTATGCGATCACATCCCCAACAACTGGGAAAGGGGGTTCCACAATTTATTTTCATCTCATGTGAAGGCCCATCTTCTTCTGTCAGGTTTGAACTTGTCTCCTGAGAGCTCTCCAAACTTTCCCTGTGCTTTCCCTGGAATTTCTCCAGTTGGTTCATTACCTCCATGAGGAGTGCCAAAGATCAGAACAGCATTCTCAAGGATGCCTAATTAGGCTGTGAAGATTACTCAAATATTTTCTCATAGCTTACAGAAAATATTTCTGTGTATACCTTTGAGTACAACATTTATCTTCTTTTTTAAGCATGACTATTACTTACAAGCTTTCACCTTCTGTTACCTTTAAGTGATCACCCACCCTACACACATCCCCTCTTTTCTGCATGACCTGCTGCACCACCTTGCTGCCCACCCAGTAAACACATACTCTTTTATTCTTCAACAAAATCAGACACATGCATGAATCCAGTTTTTTCCCTAATCACTTCTAGTATTGCCAAAATGAGTTCAAAATCTAATCTTTTCCCCCAGCAACCTTACCACTCCTTCACTAATCTAATAAATATTCTCCCTTTTTCACTCATGTCAGTCATACTGAACAACATAGTTTCAGAGCAATGCACTTGCAGTTTGAGAGTGAAATACACCTAGACCTAAGAGATTAATACAGTTTTCCATCCACAAACATACTAAATAAGAATTTCATGCTGTCCCCACTTCCCCAGCTGGCTTGTCAGAGTGCCATGACAGACTATCATTAGTGACATCAAAATATAAAAATATCCTGCTTCTTATCCAAGTACTACCCCTGTCAACCTATGGTGGAACACATTTTATTTGCAGATTTTCAATATTCCAGAATCTGTCTCTTCATTCCTGGTTTCAAAATTTCACTAGCAGGTTTTAAATTATTTTAGTCAATTCCCTAAATATTCTACAGACAAATTTATCAGGTCTAAACATCTATTTTACCAAAGCACTCTTCAAACTGTTTCTCCCCTTTTTTGTCTTAATTCTTAACCCTTTCCCATGACAGTTACTTGATCCTCTTAGTGAAGACTGAACACTTCCTGCCTCTCAGCATCATTAACCAATGCCCTTCTCATCAGAGTGAGTAGGAAGCCACATCCTTTGCTAGCCTTCTTGTTGCCAATATGGTATTTTAAAACTGCCTTATTATCCTTCACATTCTTTCCTATTGATGACTTGGCCTTACCAGTTTTCTCCTTTCCGACCCTTGCTACTTCTTTAAGCTCAGCCTTTGTAATCCGACCTCATTTTCAGTTTATACATACGGTTTTCCTTTTTTTCTGCTGTTTTTTGACCAGTGAGAAGATCCTGTTTAGTTACTTCTTACCTTTCCGCTCTTTTAGGGTAATCTGTACTTATCCTTTCTGCATGCATCCCTCAAGAACTTTCTCCCTTTGCTTCCCTTCTTATTTCTGACAGTATCTTACCTCTCAATTCCTCTTGTTTTTTGGCATCACTTCTGCTTTTTTCCCTAATTCACAGCCTTCATTTTTCTCTCTCCTCCTTTTCTTATAAGCTGTAAACCCTTTCCAGTTCACAGTAGCAACAGGGAACCCCACACTGGAATGTGTAACATTCCCTCCTCTGTGAGAGCTGCCCCCCTGTCAGCATTTCTAGAGCCTGTAGCACTCGATCTGCCACACCCTTCTTGGCTGGATACTGGCGAAGAACATGGTACCAGAGAGACCTCATGTATGAACACATAAGTCTTGAGTCACAGAAGGACTCCTCCCCTCCAAACAGCATCCAAGCAATAAAATAAAGCTAAAGTACTGGATGGGATCACTACTCCCATTTCCCTGCAAACAACTTAATGGGCCTGTTAGCAGGATGGATTCAACAACAGGCACAAAAAACTCTTTTTTCTTCTTATATGTACTCCAGAAATATGAAAGCCCATATTTCAGAAGAGTGCCACCTTCTCTACTAGCTCCCTTGTCTATGGATCCAACTCCAACACCTCCTTAACAAAAACTTTTCCTTCATTCTGATTTTGCATAGGTTATCTGCACATGCTGACTATTTGAAAAGTTATTTTTCATGAGGCACAGCTACACATACTTTTGGAGGTGTGGGTTATGGATGCAAAATCATGTAATTTCTGCTCTCTCACTGTTTGGCTTTTCAGGTACTGATGCAGAATTAGGCAGAAAGGAGATGCCCCACTAAACTGCGAGCAAAACCCCACAGGTTTTCAGCACAGACAGCATAGCCACCAATAACTCAGTGATTTTATTCTGACATAAGGTACAGAGACAACTCAAGGTTAACAACAAAGACCAGCATTCTTTGGCCATTCATTCCCATTTAGTTGTTACTTTACAACTTACTATTCCTAGTGTTTTTCACTGTTTCACATACTAACGTGGTTATTACTAAGCATGTAAGACATGTTCTGGTAAACATGGATTTTCCATTGTCTGTGTGGAGGATCACTACATGTCTGAGCTTGACAAACATTCTCACAGACTCATGTTTAATAAATCCTAGTTAAGTATTCACACCACACTGTAGCTCAGTTAACAAGTAAGTTTCTTCCTCTCTACAAACACAGAAAAGCAGTACATATTAGTTAAAATGTACAAGTAATTTACAAACTATGCATGCTACTGTAAACCAGAGTCTTCAGTAAATTCACAAAGTAGTTCTGACTCACCATGCCTTAAATACATTATGCCGCACTTTACATATCAGAAGCTCTAATTAAATCTTATTCTTTAGAAGTAAAAACATTCATGTTGTCAGGTAAACGATAACACCTCATTACACATGAAAGCTTTTCTTAAAACTAATATTTTTTTCCAACTTATATGCTGCTTACTCTTTCCAATGCATTATAGCACCAACACAAAATACTTTTCAAAATCTCTGACAAAGTATAAAGTTTCTCATACATGACCACACATAGCAATGTCTGGGTAGCAAACCCTGTAAGACAACAACTCTTGCCAATTCAAACTATATCTTTATTGATCAATGACAGCATAAACTCACATGACAAGAGTCATCCTTCACTGCAATCACTGAAAATCAAGCTATTCATGCAGGAAATTTAATTCTGTCTGTTATTCCCATCATTTTTTTTGCTGTTGACCCAGAAAGCCCAACAGCTCCAGTTGCACACAAGCCATTGTTATCTTCTGCAGTCATTTTCAATCAGGGTGAGGATCTTTCTGATACTGCATCTCCACAGAAAGTGTGTCAAGGCTTGGTACAGTGCACAGAAACGACTTCAGTCAGTGCTTTGTGTTTTTCTGGAGTCCACTGTAGGCAAGGAAATCTATTCCCTCTGGGTGACGCACTGCATAAAGTTTACCTGTAACAGCAACCTCCTGCTTGCAAACATTCAGTTGGTCTGTTTTCACTACATTTAATGTAATTAAATTCTGTAGCAAAACATTGGTTTTAAACAATCTCCCTGGCCATACAGCTTGAGCCAAGCTCAAAATATCAGCACTTCTTTAAATGTGTGTGCATGCACACTTTCTCCTTCACTCCAAGGAACACTCACTAATCACTTATTAATAAATACATTTATTTGCCCTTTGCTATAGAAAAAGCACAATAATAATGTGAACCAACTTCCTCTGCTAACGCATTTCTCTAATGGGCAATTTCCCAAGAATCACTTAGATTCCAAAATTCACCTTCCAGTAACATTAAAACAGTGAATGTTTTATCAACCATCAGAGGGCAACCACTCTATTTCTTATATATAGGAAGAGTTATATTATAGAAAGAAAAAACCCCTGTGCCTCTAATTCAACAAGATCCTTTTATGGAGCTAATTCAGAAACTCAGACTAGTACATGTATCATACTGAGCTGCTACTAGAGAACCAGGCTGAATATTTCACTTAAGGCAATTGCAGAAGCACTTTGCCAGGCTGGTACGTAATAGCTGTAACTCTTAGGTACTTGGCTGAACTTTGCCTACAAGATTAAACATCCCTAATAAAAACTGTGTCCTCAGCCTGTCCTCTGTCTTCAGCATCCAATTCCCAACTCTGCACCCATCTCAATTCCATCAGCACAAATGTTTGCACACTGAACCAGGGGACTTCTCTGCCTAATTTCAAACAAAAATAAAAACTTTTTCAGTCAGATCAGTTTCTCATAGCAATTAATCCCCCGCTTTTGCTGTCACCATGCAAGGAAAAATACAGAGCATAACTGAGCCAGCTTAGGCAACAGTGCCACCAAATTTCCAGACTAACCAAGGTAGGTGTTCAGTGTCAGATAAAGCAACATTTTCTGGGCACTAATATATGTGGGAATGATGTCATTTGAAGAAGATTTTGGGTGCCTGGAGATACCCTTGGGTTTTTTCCTTTAACTGCAACAGCTGGCTTAATAAAACCTCTTCCAGTCTTTCTTCAGTTAAATACTCAAGACTAGCTCAGCCATAGCAATACCACTTCATATTTTATCCTTAGATTGTTATTCAGTGAAGAATTTAAAGCTTTAGGATCTTACTCTGACAAACTGCTTTTGCTTCTGACAACTTGCTTTCTCTCTGAGTCAGAACTAGTCCACTCCTGCAGAACTTTTGGATACACACCTTCAACACTCCATCCTCTGTTACAGGGCAGTTCTCCTGCTCCTGGCCCTTAACAGTTTTGCTTACGTACTTGTTCACAGAGAACAAATGACTAACAGATTATATAACCTGACTAGAAAAAACTGATGGCCACATACTAAATGTTAAAAATTCTGCAAGAGGAAATACACGGTATGCTCAGCATGTTGGGTTTTTTTTTTCCTGTTCCATTTATGAAGTAAAAAAGCACAGGAAATTCAAAGATATATTTGAAAAACAAGAGAAAGATTAAAAGTTAGTAATGCACTACAGCATTTCTCCTTTTTCCTCACTGTATCCAGTCTGGCACAGGGTCATACCTGTTCCTGATTACACACCACTCACTCTGACTTCAGCAGCTCCTAGTGTCAAGGATTGTTCTGTATGCTCAGCAGACAGACATCCATGTATTTCCACAAGCTTAGAATTACCAGTTACTTGTCTGCCTTTTAATGTTGAAAAGGACAGCAATAGACAGGTTGAAACTCATGCAAGGCTCACTGAACTCGATGTTAAAGCAGAACAGAAGGAGGAAATAAAAACCAGTATAGTTAGAAGGAGACGAAATTTTTTTCCTTTTAAAAACTTTTACTTTCAAAAGAAAACCAAAAATAAAAATAAAAAAAAAGTTAGTTGGTTTAGGTTTGTTTTGGTTCAGTATCAAAATACTGCCAGGAAAGGTTTGAAGAGGAATTGTGAACTTAAAATGGCAAGTTCATTACTGATAGCAAAATAAATACATCAACGTTACTTTCTCCACAGAATAAAAATTTTCCTTTTTTCACTGCTGAATCCTCCACTATGTCTAGTCTCTAGGTCTGGTCTAGAGTTTTGAATATGCAAAATCTAAATTTGGCAGGTAATGTGTTATGGAGACTTAAGAATAAGGACCCTAGGCATGACAGACAGTTTGTTTCAGTCACATGCAAATTTTAGTTGCTAGCAAATTTGTCCCCCTAAAGTAATTGCCATAGGCATACATCACCACAACTATTAGTGTTAGATTAGGTTACTAACAGATCAGGTGTATAAAACTGATTTGAATCAGAAATGAACACTGAGATTTTTTTTTTTTTCATTAGCCATACCACTACAGAAAATTTGCCTCAGGTTTATGCTTTTACACTGACTGCTGTAGGACATGACACCTGATAACAATGAGTGGACAAACAATACCCTAACTGTAAAACTGCCAATGCATAGTTCTGGAAAAAATTTCAGAATATTTGAAATAGCTAGAAGAGTTTTGATCAGATATGCTTTTCTGCATCATGAGGCCATAAATTTTTTGATCTGGTCAAAACATACTTTATCATACTCAAAGCTTCTCTACAGGTTGTGAAGAGATGTGCGCTTTCATGAAGGCGTTGAAATGAAAATGTGATACTTCCAATTAAGGCATCTATAGTAACTATAAAACAATAATAGAAGAAAGGGCTTCATAGCAGGGTACATTTTTCAGGACCTCATGCTGCCTCCAGACCCTCTACTTTTACCAAATAAAAAGCTTAGAGTTTGGCTGTCATATATATTCTCTCATACTAAAAGCAGTGGGAAAGCTGGACTACCCATACAAAAGTTTCTTTCTCATGAGGACAAATCTCAGGCAGGACATCTCTATGCTCCTGTTCTCAGGTGACCTTTCTGAAAAGGAACAGTGCCCAGGATATCTCAGCTCTCCAACTATTTAGAACTGCCACCCCATTCTCTACTGCTACCTGGTGGCATAGATTAAATCATCCTGCTCTAAGGTTTACTTATCTTCAATTCCCAATCTGCCTAAAATTCAGTTCTTCATCCTTAAAAATTTGTGTTTTTTCAAATGCACAGAGCTTCCACTTAACGGTGTCTGACACAGTCACTTCTGATTGTCCCTGATCAGGTCTTCCCTTTCTTAGGGCATGAGAAGCAGGTCCAGTTGCTGTATTAATTTGTTTGTTCCACCTTTACTGTTCTCCCACATGCTTCCACTATGTGCCTTAACAAGCTATACCAGTAAGCGACTCTTCCTCTACTACTTCTTCAGTGGCCCCACTACATTGACCAGAGTACCTCCTGGCTCCTCAGGAAATCCCATATCCATCATACTTAGCTAGTATCTGATTATTTTCAGAGTTTACAATGAGTTAGCACACCCACCCATGCACCCACTTTCTATCCAGCTCAGTAGCCCAACTGCAAACAGAGCCAGTAATGTACAAGGCTATTTTCCCATAGCGACTCCTACTTGGTAAGATAAAGTTCCTATTTTAGTACCGTTTAGAAGCTGAGATATTTTGGGAACAACAAAATATTTGTGTGAGGAGGCAAATCTAAGTACTTCCAGACCAAGTCCATTCTCTTACCTTTCTCAAAGACCATTTCCCTGCTCAAGATGGTCTCGTTATTTCTGATCACTTCTCCCCTTACGGTGACCTGTGCTGGGCTGTCCGGCAGCAGAGCTACCCCAACAGTCACGTTTGCTCCAGGCCTGATGTCGCAGGGAACTGCCACAAGGAACGTAGGTCTGGAAAACCCAAACAGGCAGGGGGAGACAGGGCAGGGAGTTAAATGCAATGCCCAAAAAAGTAACAGCGTCCACATAAAGAGACATGACACATGTTGCAAAGCTGCCCCGTTGCTCTCGGCCGCGGAGGCTGGAGGTGATGCTCACCCACGGGGCGCTCCCGGGGGCGCAGGACGGGCAGCGGGAAGCGCTGCTCCGCCCGCTCTCCGGACCTGCTCCAGCCCGGCGCCGGCCGCCCCGGGAATAGCCCTGGAAATCGTCCCGCAGCCCCTGCGCCGGGAGGCAGGGATGGTGCGGCGCCTCCGCCCGCCCCGGTCCCACGTACCCGGCGGCCGCGGAGCTGCAGAGGAGGAGGAGGAGGAGGAGGAAGAAGCGGACATCGCCGGGGCACCACGCCATGGCTCTCGGTGCGCGCTGCCCGGTGAATCCGCCGCTGTGCGCAGGGCCGGGACCGGGACCGGGACAGGGGCTGTGGCCGGGGCCGGGCGGGAGGCGCCTTCGCGGGCGGGGGAGTGAAGGGAGGGAGGGAGGAAGGGAGGGAAGGAGAGGCCGGCGCTGCCCCAGCGCCAAGCGCGCTCCGAGGCAGCAGCAGCACCCGCGGGGGCGTTCCCGAGGCCGGGGCGGCGGGACACATCTCCCTACACAGAGGTACCCCTCAGATGCGTTTCACCTCCCCTCATCCATCATTCTTCGCATCCTCGGGCTGATGCAGCTCAGGAACTGATGGGTGGGATTCTCGGACGAACACAACACCGTACAAAACACCCACCGAGGGCGGTGTGTTGTGGGGCGCTGCCCGGTTGTCGACTTGGAGAGACCTGGAGAGCCCGCAGAGGCGCGCTGGCGTGGGGCTCGGGCTCGGAGGAGAGTCGGGAACGGTTCAGGGTCTGAGCAGCGAGAACGGTGCTGGCAGAAATTCAAGGAGCCTCGTAGCTACTTAAACGTGAACTGATTGGTAATGTCGCTCTGGCTGGACTATCGTCCGTGCCCAATATCTGCAAAATAAGGTCATGTCTACTTATGCATCTTAACCGACTTTCAGAGTCCAAAAAGTGCACTGAAGCAGCTTGGGTGAGACTCTGTTCCTTTAGCATGTTCATTGTAACTGTGTAGACTAGGCACATCTAATGTTTGGATTTATTCAAATTCTTCCATCCCTGCACAAGTGTAATCCATTTTGAAAATCTACCCTGTTCTTGCAGTCTGTGTCTTCAGAAGTGCTGGACTGGCATCCTCTGCATTATGTTACATAGGAAAAATACAGTCAGTTATAGTCCTGAACAGAAGCATCACCTTATGTTCTCATTAAAATCAGATATGAACAGTATCTTATGTATATAAACATCTATTGTATCTGATGCAGATACATCATATATACATAAACACTGTGTTCTAATTGTATCCCATGCAGTTGTTTCACATACTTTAAATTTGCTTTTATAATTTTTCATACCTCTGCTGATTGTTTTTGGAGCACTAGTCTTTGTAGTGGCAGGTGAGAGGGTGCCACCTCTGTAAGCTAGGACAGGCATGATAGTACAGCAACCAGAGCTGATGCTTGGAAAATTAGTCTTGGCAGCTTTCACCTGCAAAAGGTGCATGAAGAGGCAAAAAGTGAGAGGTTTGCTGTTGTTTTCAGTAAGTCCTTGTTATATGTGAGAAATAGCTAGGGAAGATGAACAGTCACTGCCACTCCTTTTCTTGGTGGGAAAAACAGCTTACAAGTAGCACTGCATTACGAGCCCCTAGCCTCAGATGGTAAAGCTACACAAAGTACACATTTCTCTAGTCTCTCACACTGAGCCCAACTTGGCACTCCACCATACCTGTCAACACTAATCAGCTCTCTCAGTCTCCAAAACAAGGTGGTCACATCTAAACTTCCCATCAGTTATGATTCATGCTAACCCTCAAACCGCACTATGAATTGTTCAAGAGAACACTTAGTGGCTAGGGCAAACCATGCTAAGGTCAACTTAAGGGTAGAGACAATAAACTTCCAGTCCCAAGAACATTTGCTGGCACTGTTTAATTCATTAGCATGAATGTTGCCCAAAAGTTCATTAGTGAAAATGCTTGCAAATGTTACTGTACCTACTGTGCAAATACTGTACCTAGACAGGGAGCACTTTTCCTGTATGATGGTTCCCACAAGAAAGCCAGCTCTAGGAACTCCCCCTCCCATTCCCTACTCAGCACCTCCCNAGCCCCGGGAATAGCCCTGGAAATCGTCCCGCAGCCCCTGCGCCGGGAGGCAGGGGAGGTGCGGCGTCTCCGCCCGCCCCGGTCCCACGTACCCGGCGGCCGCGGAGCTGCAGAGGAGGAGGAGGAGGAGGAGGAAGAAGCGGACATCGCCGGGGCACCACGCCATGGCTCTCGGTGCGCGCTGCCCGGTGAATCCGCCGCTGTGCGCAGGGCCGGGACCGGGACCGGGACAGGGGCTGGGGCCGGGGCCGGGCGGGAGGCGCCTTCGCGGGCGGGGGAGTGAAGGGAGGGAGGGAGGAAGGGAGGGAAGGAGAGGCCGGCGCTGCCCCAGCGCCAAGCGCGCTCCGAGGCAGCAGCAGCACCCGCGGGGGCGTTCCCGAGGCCGGGGCGGCGGGACACATCTCCCTACACAGAGGTACCCCTCAGATGCGTTTCACCTCCCCTCATCCATCATTCTTCGCATCCTCGGGCTGATGCAGCTCAGGAACTGATGGGTGGGATTCTCGGACGAACACAACACCGTACAAAACACCCACCGAGGGCGGTGTGTTGTGGGGCGCTGCCCGGTTGTCGACTTGGAGAGACCTGGAGAGCCCGCAGAGGCGCGCTGGCGTGGGGCTCGGGCTCGGAGGAGAGTCGGGAACGGTTCAGGGTCTGAGCAGCGAGAACGGTGCTGGCAGAAATTCAAGGAGCCTCGTAGCTACTTAAACGTGAACTGATTGGTAATGTCGCTCTGGCTGGACTATCGTCCGTGCCCAATATCTGCAAAATAAGGTCATGTCTACTTATGCATCTTAACCGACTTTCAGAGTCCAAAAAGTGCACTGAAGCAGCTTGGGTGAGACTCTGTTCCTTTAGCATGTTCATTGTAACTGTGTAGACTAGGCACATCTAATGTTTGGATTTATTCAAATTCTTCCATCCCTGCACAAGTGTAATCCATTTTGAAAATCTACCCTGTTCTTGCAGTCTGTGTCTTCAGAAGTGCTGGACTGGCATCCTCTGCATTATGTTACATAGGAAAAATACAGTCAGTTATAGTCCTGAACAGAAGCATCACCTTATGTTCTCATTAAAATCAGATATGAACAGTATCTTATGTATATAAACATCTATTGTATCTGATGCAGATACATCATATATACATAAACACTGTGTTCNAGCCTCAGATGGTAAAGCTACACAAAGTACACATTTCTCTAGTCTCTCACACTGAGCCCAACTTGGCACTCCACCATACCTGTCAACACTAATCAGCTCTCTCAGTCTCCAAAACAAGGTGGTCACATCTAAACTTCCCATCAGTTATGATTCATGCTAACCCTCAAACCGCACTATGAATTGTTCAAGAGAACACTTAGTGGCTAGGGCAAACCATGCTAAGGTCAACTTAAGGGTAGAGACAATAAACTTCCAGTCCCAAGAACATTTGCTGGCACTGTTTAATTCATTAGCATGAATGTTGCCCAAAAGTTCATTAGTGAAAATGCTTGCAAATGTTACTGTACCTACTGTGCAAATACTGTACCTAGACAGGGAGCACTTTTCCTGTATGATGGTTCCCACAAGAAAGCCAGCTCTAGGAACTCCCCCTCCCATTCCCTACTCAGCACCTCCCAGCTCTGCAGTCTGCAGCCCTCCCAACCCTACTCTGCAGTCTGTGCCATAGAGTTCTTTCTGGAGAAAGGTTTACTCCTAACTCAGCTCGTTTCAGTTGTCCTGTTTGCAACACAGTCCTCCTGCCTCAGAAGTGGCTATCAGCACAATATGTAGAAAGAAAACTGAGGATCATGAGCAGAAAAGAAGTAAACCAAGAAAATTTTAACCCAATTTCAGCTCTATAGCCAGTGAATGCCTAGAACTACACCATGTATCTCAAGCCTCCTCTGAACATTTCCCTGCACAGAATAAGAATGAGTAATAAGTAATTGAAAAATTAGCACAGTTAGAGAGAACTGAGTTAAGCTCAGTTCATGCTCACTAAGTGTTAAGCTTAACTATTTGTTCTGTTGTACTTGGGTTTCGGGTCAGCATAATTGTTCGCACAACCCTGCCAGTTACAGGAGTATTACATTCCACTGTGCTCTGTTAATCTGATCATTTCCACTGGCAGTTGTCTACACTGGGGTTTCATTATGAGTTTGGGCTAAACCGGTCAAATTTAAACTTACAGGCACCTAGATTTGAAAAGCTTTTGCATACCCACCAACTTCTGTTATAGGGCACAAGATATTCTCAGCTAAAAATACCTCTCCATCCAGAACAGGCAGAAGAAACAGATCACATTAGTACTAATTAACTGCTAGGACATCTATGTTTTAGCTAAACAAAAGACCTTAGCTGGGCTACACATTATTTTCACCCTTTTGTCAGTGTCTCAGGCCTAAGTACATTTTAGATGCCTGTTTCTGACAAATACCCAAGGGATTAATTTGTGCACAAACATCACCATGCAAAGGAAATTTGTTCTGGACCTGACTTCTGCATATTAGGAATAATTTTGAAGAAGTATAACGTAGCATTAGAGGATTTAATAATCTTCAACTGCTCCAAGCCAGTCAAGGGGGTACTCTGGAGACACAATTTGGGAGGTGAAATAGGTTGTTGTTGTGTCCAGCATGCCAACCAGAGCAACTAGCTGAAAAATCTCTCTCTGTTCAGTTTTCACATTTTGGAGTTAAGCAAGCATTACCAGAGTCAATTTTACACCCACCTGTCATATGTCATCATTATGAAAATTCCACTTTTACCACCCTCACTGCTACCCAGGAACCTTACTTCACTAATCCTTCACGGTGTCTTACAAACAGAGCCTGTAAAGGCTGCAAAAGTCACCTACAGCACTGGCTGTGGTCTCAGGCAGCTAGCACCTATATTGTTGTCTGTTTCTATACAGCTTAGTTTAAGTCTAGCCCAAATGTATATACCAGCTGAAATTGCACCTCTGAGTTGCAGCCTAAGTATATTGTAAATAAAAATGTGTTTAAATAAATACAGAAAATCAGGATGGTTCCTTAATGAATCCAGAAAGCAAATTCTGCCTTGGTAAATTAGAAGGACCTAATTAGAAGAATTAGCAAGCTATAGGAATTGTATGAAGATTGGCTGGAAATAAACACAGTAAGTCCGCTTTTCTCTAATATCACATGTGGATAACTGTACTGTTCAGTAAATGTAAAAACCTAAGCCCTTCAGTAAAATACTGGCGGAAATCTCCACAAAAAATTACAACAGCAAGGACTTGAATGGTCAATGCCTTGTCCTGCTTTTAGCATTAGACAGTGAACTTGGCTGGTCCAATATTCAGCTGGATTCAGCCGGTGTTCAACCAGATTGGGGTGCAAACAATGTGTGTTTCCATGAAATGAGGCAAATTCAGGGAAATCTGAAGAGCTATGTTATGTGGAAATTTGAACTAGAAGATCACTATAGTCTCTTCCAGCACAACATTCTATCTTCAAAAGCTTAGCCAGTTGCCTTATGCATCAGTAAACTCAAGGCCTGCAACAGAGCTCATTTAGGGGATGGATAAATCTTTTAATTAATCTCAATAGGCTTTGGATGAGGTCCTAGCAGAAACTGTGATTCAGCAGCTCATCTAGGAAGGAAGAAAAAGTCTGTTTTATCGCTTACAGTGAGTGGACAAGAATTACAGTGAATACTAAAAATAGATGGGTGGAAGATCATTCATGGTAGCAGGAGGGCACACTCATTGCTTGGATGTAAGCCTGAAGAATTTGTGTTTGCTGGAAAGTACTGACAAGAGCATAGGATATAAAGCTCTCACAGAAGTACTCAGTAATAACACCTCCGATGTTGTTTCTGATGATGGAATGTGTCACAACCTTTTACACTACACTGACGATGGGTGTGCCATGCACTGAAACTTGCCCTGAGCTGTAAGGGTGGAGCTTTATGAAAATCTGGTCTGCACTGCAATTAAGATCTTTTTTTCCTAGTAGTTGAACACATCTCATTTGGTGAAAAATGTTATTTGCAAACTCTCTTCCAACTTGAACTGTTACTGCAGGCAGAGGGGATAGGATTTACCTGGTCAAATGTGGACTGTGCAATATTCTACAACTAGTTATTTACATTCACCAGATAGACAATGGAGTGAAGTAGGCACTCTTCAGAACAGATCTGTATGACTCATTAAAATACCAACATTTGAATAAACAGACATTCAAAAGTGGCCTTCTAAATAAATCAAATTAATACCATTCTTAAAAGCACCAATTTCTATTAAATTTCTAAACAGGAAGTCGAAACAAGTAGTTGAAATATGTTGCTATCTCCAGAGCTTATAAAATGACTATAGCTTAAGAATCTTTGTTGAGTATTCAGTGAATCAAACCTAAAGATATACATTAATTTTGATAAGCTTTGGATCAGGGATACCTATTTGAAGGTATCACATTTTGTTTCTATTTGTTCAAAGACTGGCATAAGAACATGTAAGTAATGTCCAAATAGGAGAAAACCTTCTTTGTTAAAAAAAAAAAAAGAATTATCCTATTATCTCAGAAATATATACTTATTTTTTCAAAATATTTTAATTTTAAAATACCTGTATGAATTTTAAACATACCCATAAAAAATATGCAATCAAATCTGTAAATACTGTATTATCGCATTATATGTAATACTACATATGGGCTTTGAAAAACCCCAACAAAGTAAAGCACTGTTTTTAGGAAAAACACTAAATATGTAAGGACATCATGGTTAAGACTTCATGGGATTTTGAGATATTTACTTTTAAAAATGAGATTCTGAAAAAAAACAGGAAGTAAAGAAGGAATGGCAAAATTATACTACGGGAAATGTGGAAGTCTGAGGAGCCAAGCTACAAATGATGCATGGTAGTTCCTCTCCAGCAAAGATAGTCCTCAGTTACCAAGTTTCCTGGCCCTTTTGGACTAACAAAGCAGTGCAGAAAGACCATAATGGAATGAAAATGAGGACTTGTCCCCCGGTTTTCCCAGAACATTAGCTCTCCGCAGCTGATGGATCTCACAGAACTGCAATGAATTGCTGTAAAATGACACTATGTTCTTGTTGCTAATATGCTGAAGGTTCCCCAAAGTGCAAGTGAATGGAGTAGTTGTAACAGGTTTCCATGTGTAGCTGAATGTTCACATTTCCTCTGCAGGTGATATAAGGAATCAATAACTGATAGAAAACTAACACTAAGAGGGAGCTGATATAATGTAACCTAAAGAACTAACACTAAGAGGGAACTGATGTAATGTAACATAGGGAACTAACACTGAGAAGGATCTATCGATAGGGAACTAACGCGAAAGGGTTAATAGAAATAATTGCAAGGGCTTTTGCTGAATCTGTGAAGATAGACTACATGTTTGGGGCCATGATTAACTACAAATATAAAAACAGGGAGTATGCTATGGTTGCTATCAGTACCTGGCCTTGAAGCTTCAAGAAACTAAGATAAATCAGGAAATATGTCAAGAAAGTAAGGCAATTATAAAGGTTTGCTCATTAGGCTGGTTTGAGTTGCCAGCAAAACCGGTTTGAGTTACTTTTTGAGCCAAGTTCAAAAGGACACAGCGAGGAAGACCCACGATCTTCATCCCCAAGACCCCCGAAGACCCCGGCCCAGGAAAAATGGAAACCACTGTGCAAACTCGGATGGGAGGAGCGCAGGGTGGAGAAAATGGAAATTAACTATTTAGAATAACCCTGCCTTTTCTAAGAAAATAATGAATATGTATAAAGAAATAATGAATATTCATGTTTTAACTGTTTTTAAACAAACCTGTAAGCACAGACAGGTGTGCATGTTTTTGGTGGACAAATCCCCCATGCACCCAACGCTGAATAAACATACCTTCTCTACAACTACCTAGTTGTGGGGTTTTTTCCGCATGTCACAGGCAGCCCAAGGTAGACCCTTGCCTTTACAGAAATCAGTGACACTGAAATCATTACCTTCAGTGAGATCAGGATGCAAAATTGTATCCTCCACCTTACTCAAATCTCTGTGTTAAAGAAATGAGGTGGTTTTTGCATTATTTGTTACATTTAGCCCCTTGATTTTGATTGGTATACTGCATCCTATCTGACACATAGGCAATCATGGAATATTCTGAGTTAGAAGGGACCCACAAGGATCATCAAGTCCAATTCCTGGCCCTGCACGGGACACCCCAAAATCCCACCATTTTGCTGTCCAGTTGTCCAAAGGCTCCTGCAGCTCTGGCAGCCTTGGTGCTGTGCCCATTGCCCTGGGGAGCCTGCTCAGTGCCCACTCTCCTCTGGGAAAAGAACATTTTCCTTCTGTCCAACCTAAATCTCTCCTGACACAGGTTCAATCTGCCTTTCAGAGTTTATCTGCAAGGAAAGATCACTGAACTCAGGATGAAACACACTGAAACTCCTGGAGAGCCAGGCAGACCTTCCTTGAGGACTTCATGAATCCACTTAGCAAAGACCTTCTCTGTTGTGCAAGGTGACCTGCTCATTTTGACTAAACCAGGTTTTAGTCCTCCCATCCCCACCCCTGCCCAAGGAACAGGTCCACCAGGAGATGCAACTAGGGATAATTTTGGATGGGGAAAGCAGTGATAAACTGCATTTGGCAGAGCTGCAGCCAGGAGAAGGCATGCATCCACAGCCCAGGCTTCAGCCAGGGGATTTAGGATTCTTGTTTTCCCCACAGAAATTAAAACCTCTAACATGAGCTTGAAGCAAGCTCATTCTGATGTTTGTTTTGTTCTGGTTTTGTCTGGCTTTGTCTGAGCAGCTCCAGCTCAAGAAAGCCAGTGTCTCCTCCTACCCTTTTGAATGCTCTTGATGCAAAGAAGCAGCCCAGGAGAACATACATGGAGAACATTTAGGAAGCAGGCTCATGTAATGCCTTTATTTTATTTTAGAATTTTTCTCTGATTGTAAATTGTTCAACCATACAGTAGGGGCATGTTAAAACATGAACAAACATGCTGTTTATATGAAAGTGAGAGAAGATAATAACTTTTACAAATGGTGACAGGTTGTCTTCAAAAATCTGTTCTCCTAAGGCAGCATTTTTTACAATTGCATGCGATGATATTCCATTTACAAGCTTCATTAATCATTTTACCTTAACTGTCCTTATTCCCTTTGCTCTCTGAGCATTTTCAAAAGGTCAGTGAAAGCCTTCCCTGTTGCAAATACTGTTGAAACAGCCAAAAAACCCCTTATTTTTATTAAACAATTTCACATGAATTAACACTGTTTTATTTTAAAGAAGGTAAGAGTGCCCTGAGGAGTCAATTATCTCAAACTATAGCCTATAATTAGACTGTAAATTTAAATGATGGGCTTTTGAAAAGGAATTCCTAAAACCAGTGTTTCTATAATGTCATAGACTAGTATATCACAGCACTCTGGAGTGCATGCAGTCACACATTGTAACTTTACTTTAAATTAAAGACATAAAATCTGGCAGATATTTAATAAATGTGTGTTTCTGTAATAGCTATTTGTGACATTCATCTACCCATAAAATAGGGAACATTAGTACAGCAGTCTGTTTTATAGACCAATGTATCCCTGTAGGCAGAGGCAGCTTCCTTTCAAAAGGAGACTGTAGACAAAACTCATTTCCCACATTTTACACAGAAGTCTAAGTGTCTGCCCTAAACCACCAGACTAAAGAGATGCAGATTTTAATTAGTCAGACAGAGAAGGCTGGGAGGGGCCTCCATGACACTTTCATAGGTGGTGATCTATTGGAGAAAAGTGTAAGAAGAACTAATGGTCAGGCAATTAGTCAAACAAATGCAAATTGGAGATAAGGCACATACTATCAACAGAGGCTATCTTCCTGAACACACTGCTAAGGAAAGAAGTATTTACTACTTCTTTTTATGTCTTCCTATCAAACCTCAATGCCTTTCTGAAAGTCTAAACCAAGTAATTAGGCTAAATAGAGGGTCAACTTGCTGAAATTCTGTGCTCCGTGACATACAGAAGATAAGGGTAGGGGATCTCCAGGCAGCCTGATGAAAATCTGTGAGGTTGCTCTTGAGCCACGGGACCAAAATCATACACAGGGATTAATGCATCCCAGAAAGAACAGGGCAGGGATCTGCTCTCAAGGAAATCAAATAGAATTGTCAAGAGGGAAAGAAAAGATTCTATCAATGGTGTAGACTACTATTTCAGTCTTGGTTTCCTCCATCTTGTCACATCCAGAAAAGTTCAACACCAGGAAGAAAAAAAAAAAAAAAAAAAAAGAAGACGGGATTAGAAGCAGCTGTTAAAATGAAAATTTTTTGTAGGATATGATCTCTTGCAGGACAACTTTTTTTGTTTCTAAAAATAAAGCCCAAACTTTCCATTTAGAAATTGGTCAAAAGCTAAAACCGTGATGTTTAAGTTAAGTATCTAAAAAACACAGAGAAATCTTTTCCTTTCCAACCAACAACACTGTGGTATCAAGAAAAAATAGAATAGATGCATGGAGACATTAATTATGTAGGTAAGACACCCCAGAAACTCCATTCTATTTTAGATGACATCTATTTGACAATCACATAACATGAGAGTAAACTTCATGTTATGCAAGTTGTCCCTTACAGAATCAGTTTCTGTAGAAGCTAAAATGGCTTCTACAGACAGAGCAATTAAGAATTATTTTAAAAATTCAAACTATTTATAAAACCTGCACAAAACCTTGTGTTTAGTTTAGACACAGGTAAATACCAGCTATCTCTCCCTGTGGACTAACTCTTACCACATACTGCCTCCAGAAAAGGAGGGAGGACGAGGAGTCCAACCTCAGTGATTAAGAAGGAACTGAGAAAAGGTTTTATGTTTCAAGTCACCAAATAAGCCAAAGTCTAAATAAACTTAGCCCTTGAGTAATGCCACTATGAAGTATTCATTCACACTGTCCAAAAAACAACTGTTTGTTCCCTAGCCAACCACCCAGAGCAGCAGTCATGTTTATTTAAATGAAGAGGGTGTGGGCCCAAGAGCTACATCTTTCCAAACCTTGCCATGACAACCAAATGTTTGGTCATTGCTGTCATATGTCTGAAATGTGTTCTATATTGGACAACTTTCTAAGGTCTCTTAGCCATGCTTTTAGGCTAAAGATTTACCCTATGATTTTGCTGACCACTAACAGCAGTTCTGGGAGTTTCTTCTTTCCTTTTCTTTTCTTTTTGTTCCTTAGCAGTAATTTACTTTGGATATTAAAAAAAAAAAACAACTATATTTAAAATACCTAGTGCACATGATGTTTTTTAATCCTGAGATGGGTTGCAAGATCACAAAAACACAGGAAAATTCAAGGCAGAGAACTCAGATGGTTGTCTAATACAGCCTACTGTTCAAAGCAGGTTGAGCAATGAGGTCAGAAAACATTTCTCAGGGCTTTATACAGAAAGGTCTTGACAACCTCCAAGGACTGAGACTGCAAAACCTGACAGCTGGATGATACAGAGCTCAGGAGTTTGCAATGACATTTCTTACTGTGTCTGAAACAGCTGTTAAAATTTTCCAACTGCACTTTACATATGCTTAGCTGCACTGCTCATACATTTTCATCTTAATCAACATAATGTAAACCACAACCAGGTTGCTATTTGAATGACTGCAGTAATTACTGTTGCCTCTTTTCCCCTTCTCTAGTAAACAGAAATTTTGACAACAGGACAAACAGCTCTTACACACTGCACAATACAAAATGCAGAATGTGACTTGGTAGTAAGGAAGCAGAAAGTTGCTCTCTCAGCAAGGTATGGCATTATGATAATGTGTGGCACACTAAAAAGAGCTCTGAGTGAGCAGGTACAAAGGATTATGTGATAGGCACCAGGCCAGGATTCAATCCAACTGATACTCAATGTGTACCTGGCCAGGCTGTTCCAAAAGTCACCCTGAGAAATGTGGATGTGTTGAAACCAACTGAGTCAAGTCAGGGTTTACTCCCTGACATGTGCCACAAAGAAAGTATAGATATATTTTATATCTATCTTAAAAAAATATAGCCTTTGAGGCTTGATGTTCCCCAGTAAATAGAGGGGAAAATACTTTTAGGGGTATTTAAAGAACATATAAAAATTATGAAAGACTGCGGAAGACTTTTCCATACTAGTTTCCCTGCAGCTATTTGAAATGTAGGATAAGATAAAAAACAAACCTCATGAAGGAACTGAGAGTTCAAAAGGGGTGTATAGCTAAGAATTTTAAAGGCTGAATTTAAAAATGTATATTACTTTTCAAATCCTGAGGTGGAGAGAGTGACAGCTGTTATGTCATACACCAAAATCTTTGTGGATTTAACAACTGTAGGATAACCTGGAAAAAGTCCCAGAGATGTCCTGCAGCAGGCAAGAACATGGAGCAAATTTGTAGGAGGGAAAAGACAAGGGCTTTGCAAAGGCTCCATCACTCCACAGCAGGATGAGGCTGGGCTTGCAGTGGGGTGCCATAAACACCCATGATGTTGGCATCTCTGAGGGATGGTTGGCTTCCACGGCCAGAGAGTTCATAGCAGCTTCTATGCCCTGCCATCAGTCACCATGTAGCACATCAAGAAGCTGCATAAAGGGTCCTCAGCTGTAAATGAGTCATCTGAGACAGTATGAGCACTGCTGTACAACTAGATTCAACATTTTAAAATGTGCACAGGGAGAGGTAAGTATTCACTGGAGATTCAGAAAAAAAGCATTTCTTCTCAGGAAGACCATAAAGGTATAATCTTATCCATAGTATATAATTCAGCTGTGGAACTCCTTGCCACAGGGAACATGAATACTGAAATTTACATGAATTCAAAAACAGATGGCATAAATTCTTGTCTGACAAATGTCTAGATGACCACTGAGTACAGAGATACCACATCTTGCTCAGGAAGAGCCTGAGTCACCAATGAGTGTATTCAGAGGATGTATGACTCTATGTTTGGTCTGTACAGGTCCTTCCCTCAGCATTTGCTATTGACTGCTGTGAGAGACAGGGCACTGAAGGAAATGGAATATTGGTCTGACAGACTATTGCTATTCCTATGTTTTCATGAGCCCATTGACAAAAGAATTGCACTTCTTAGTGAGCTATCCAACATCCTTTGGTAGTCTGTACATCCACAATGAAGCATTTAAAGCCATTAACCCAGCAAATACAGAACTCATCCACAAGGATATTCATGGCTTCTATAGATAAGAAAACAACTGTAGTTAAAAAAAAGATTCCACAAAGTCTCACTGCCTTGTCTTGCCTGGGGTTCATTATTCATTGCAATTACTAAATGTCATTGACAGAGGAGAAATATGAGCCCATGTTTCCATGTATAGATGAGTGTCCTGAAGAGAAGCCACTTCTTTACTAGGAAATGTCCAGCACCATTGCCACTCCCATTTCTTTTAGGAAGAACACCCATAAACAAGGAAGCCTAGACATTACGATTGTCTGTACTTCCCATCTCTACTTTCACTGGCTACCACACTAGAATTTAAGCAATACAAAGCCTAAGCCACTTCTCTGAATCTAGTTGAGTACTGCCATATAACCCAGAGCAGTATTTTGTAGAGGACACAATACATTCTTCCTTTCTTCCATATGAAGGCAATGTTACTAACTGAGGAAAGTCCCAAGCTTTCCGCTGCCATGACCAATGTCAAAAACTGAACAGCATGGAGTGCCTCTGCTAGCAAACAATAAGAAAAGCAAGCGGGATGAATATCTCCCCTCCCAACCCAAACCCCCAGGCAAGAATATCCATGGTGACAGGGAGCCCTGAGGCATTTGCAGCAGACAGAATATTTCCAGACAGATGAAAACACATTGTACTGCCAGAGCCACATAAGCCTCTTCTGATTTGGTCAGCATCATCTTATGCATGATTTAATAATGACTTTGTATTCAGCTTTACAGCAGGAGAACTGCACAGCTCAAGGCATCCTAATTCTTTTCCTTTTTGATTGACTGTAACTTGCTTTCTTGTGGGAAACCCCAAACAGTTTTCCTTGGATGCATGTGCATATTTTTTCTTGTCCAGACAATCTGATAGCTTAACTTTATATTCTTCCATTTTGTAAATTATCATTCTAAAATGTAAACATTCACGTTAGGCATTTACAATATAAATATGCTGTATACTGTACTGCATATAAGGAGACTGACAAATTTAAAAGTAGATATTTCAATCTTCACTCATTGAACTGTGCTTACATTACTTTCAGTTATGTCCAAATAACCAAGTGGTTCTTATACTGTGAATACGAGCTGTATTTCTCTGCTCCTTTCTTCTGTTTATCTAGAAAAAACAAGATTTCAAAAGTCAGATCTTTTAGAAAGGTATAAATAAATAAGGGTATATGGTGATAGTAATTTTTAAAATACTGAAAAAATGTGGGAACTTAGAAACAACTTCTTTATTATATCCTATAAAACTTAATAGCCTAACAGAAGAGACATTGTTTTGCTCCTTGAGGAAATACTGCAACTTAGATTAGCATCACTGATATATTTTCCCTGTCCACCTTCTTCATCTTCTAAGCCATTGAGTATAGATAGTGTTAATCAGTTAATAAGTTTGAAATGTGTTCCTACATCATCATATGAGAGCCCAAAGGAGCCGTGGCACAAGAAACAAAGCTGGATTCTCTCAGAAGACCCAGGCACCATCCAAGGTTTCTTTTCCAAACAGGACTTCAGAGGAAAGAGAGCCATCTGGTGCTCTGTATGAGACATGCTGCAGCATGACTTTTTAGCTTGATGTGAAATGTCAGGATGGGATTTAAGGAAGGAAATGCAAACCTCTGCTGTTTTCCCCTCTCATGCTGAGGAGTCAGATGACAAGGGAAGCAGGGTGCTGAGCAGTGCTGTCCACCATCTCCCCAGCCTAGCACGGAGCACAGCTGCGTCCAGCATTTAAAGTAACCAGTGCAAAAGTGTTTGAATACAGACAAGTGTCCTTTTTAGAAATAAAAAATCCTCTACACCAGGGCTTCATCACAACTATGACATAGCCTGTCAGAGCAGAGCAACAACCAGCAGTGCCTGGTAGGCTGGGCAGAAAAAAACATGCCTATTTCCATATAGCTACACACAAAGTCCTCCTTTAGGGAATAAGGAATGATATGTTTATCTGCTGTGATGAAAGCAATGCACCTTACACACTCCTGAATCTGTATTTATGGGTGTCACCTTTTGACTGTGGGGCTGCAGCCTCACAATCAAGGTGCTTTTGGTGTAGCGTGTCACTAAGTGAGAAAGATTCACTCAATAGTGAGGCTCTAAAAGATCTAAGAAGGAGGCAACAAGGCAGAGAAATCCACACTCCTTGCTATTGCAGGAGTGTAGGTAGATTTAAGATACAACATGCCTTGGGGATGTAATAGATAGATTTTATAATTTGCCAAAATCAAACGAATTAAGTAGTTTTATTTTACTGAAATAGAGGTTTTAGGAATAGTTTTAGAACTAACAAAATGTTGAAGTTTTGTTTAGAATAGATTTAACCTAAAGTGTTATCTCCTATCTCTCCCTCCTTTCTTTGGTATGCAAACAGAAAACCTTCTGTTTGCATTAACACTTAAAAGAAGTCTTTGTATCCCCTTGTTAATTGCCCAGAAAGAAGAGAAGCTAACTTTTTATCTCTCAAGGTAGCACTAAATCCAGCAAAGTTGTCCCTTGCTAAAAACCTAATTGATAGATTTAACGAGACACCATCTCCGTGTATCTGTTTCTTTTAAACCTTATCTTGTCTTTTCCTCACTAAATCAAGCAAAGTTGTAACCTAATTGATTGATTTAAGGGAACAGCATCTCCGGGGATTTGTTACTTTTAAAACCTTATCCTCACTAAATCAAGCAAAACTGTCCTGTGATAAACCCTAATTAACAGATTTAAGGGGACAACATCAGATCTGTTTCTTTTAAAACCTTATCTTGTCTACCAGCCCTACCCCGACATCCTACTGTAACCCTTTCGTCACCTCCCCAGCCCCCTGTGTCCCATGAACCATTCTAAAACACATCCAGTGTCCTTCCCCCGCCCTGGGTTTCGGAGGTCCCCCTGCTCTCCGTTCTGAGGGGGAAGGGAAAGCTCCCCCCGGGTTTCGGAGGTCCCCCTGCTCTCCGTTCTGAGAGGGAAGGGAAAGCTCCCCCTTTGGGTTTCGGCGATCCCCTGCTCCCTGTTCTGGAAGGGGGGGGGAAAGGGAAAGTTCCCAGCGGTTCCCATATCAGCCCCACCATGCAAGGGAGACTTCTCCCGGAGGACAGACCGACCTCGTCACCGATACCCGTGAACGCTTCTCACAACCACCTCAGGGAAACAACTTCATCATCGGTTTGGGAGAAGAAACAAGAGAGGTAAAAATGAAAAAGGGAGATGCCTAGGAAAAGCTTCATCTATCACTCCAGTCCCCGCAGCCCCTCATCTTCCCTATGTTATGATGAGAGGAGTCTATGGAGAGCTTCAGGTTCAGCCCAGGATGGAAGTGGCCATACTCATGATCCTGTGTGTGCTGCACATAGTCCTGATCCATATATCCCTAGACTTCCTTCCTCATGGGCTGGGTGCTAGTGCACTGGGGTCTCTCTTGGTGGTATGTACAGAAAGGCTGGGAAGAGTACAGCATGTGTGGAATGCAAAGTTAGTCTTTGAGTACTACAAACCAAATCTCCACTTCTCATAAAATGTTGAAAAATATGCTTGATGTGTGCTTTGTCAGAATAAGGGAATTGGTTTTCTTTCTGTAATTTCAGCTGTGAGAATGGCTTCCAAGTAAGTCTGACTCACAGAAAATATTTAGGCTAAATTTCAGAACGAGAACAGAAGCCCTGGTTTGCTCCACATGTTCATGCAGATGTGGATTCTGAATGACCAGCACACAGCCACAGACGTTCTGTTGATACTTGCAAACTCAGTATATCTCACTTGTACAACAGTATAGTTGAATAAACTGCCAGGAATCTTTTGCATTCTTCTATTTTCCAGTATGCAGAATTTTCCAGGCAGTTACTTACACATCAGTAGGATGGCACTGGCATCTAAGTAGAGCCAAGTCATTCAGTGGATGGACTGGACCATCAGGATTGTCAAAATGACTCAGCACTCCATCCTGGCAAGGGTGCAGATGAGTGGAGGTGGCTCCCATGTAAGAGCCTGTAAAACTTAAAGACCTCTGCTCTGTTGTTAGCTTTGACTGAGGCTGAAATCCACTGATTCTGAGAGAAAAAGCTCTATTACAAATCCTTTGATGCTTATTAATTTATACTGGTGCATTTTCACATGAATTTGATAAACTAGAGCACCTTCCCTATGCAGACAGGCTGAGAAAGTTGGGGCTGTTCAGCCTGGAGAAGAGAAGGTTGTGTGGAGATCTCACAGCAACCTTCCAGTGTCTGAAGGGGACCCTTTATCGGGAATTGTGGTGATAGGACAAGGAGCAGTGGGTACAAACTGAAAGAGTGGAAATTTAGGTTAGACATCAGGATGAACTTTTGAGGGTGGTGAGGTAGTGGAACAGGCTGCCCAGGGAGGCTGTGGATGCCCCGACCCTGGAGGTGTTCATAGCCAGGCTGGATAAAGCCTTGAGCAACCTGCTCTGAACGGAGGCGTCCCTGCCCCGGGTGGTTGGGACGGAAAGATCTTTAAGGTCCATTCCAACGCCTTAACATTGCACGATTCTGTGATTTTAAAGCCTCCCCGCAGGCACCGGGCACTGCACAGAGTACGAGGGCGCTGTTCTGCAGACACCCCGTTATTGTGACGGGGGCACTGGGGTGGCTGCACACGGACCCGGCCGCACCCACGGCCCGCTCGCCTTCGCTCCGGCGCAGCCCCGTGGGAAGGCAAGGCAAGGCAAGGCGTGACCCGCCTGGTCAGATGTGCCGTGACTGTGAGAACGTTCCTGCAGAGCAGCGCGGACAGCCCGCACAGCCACGGCCACCGCCGCCCCCGGGCCCGGNGGGGGTGCGGCGCCGTCACACGCACCTGCCCGCGGGTCCGTGTCCTTGCCGTGAAGGCAGGCGGGGAGCTCCAGCCCAAATGCCCGCCTGAGTGTCAAAGGCTGCGAGGCCGTGGCAGAACTTCATTTCAGGGCAGAGTTAAGGTTATCTGCTTGTTATGGAAGCGGGGAGAGGAGGGAAGGTGGAAGGAAGGAGGCACGAAGGTGGTTGTACGGAGGAGGCTTGTTACGGCGCCAGGGCTTAGCAGCAGCGCTGCTATGTGTTTAGGGGGTTGTCTGTGCTGCTTTGTTTCCCAGAATGTACAAACTGTAAAAGGATTTTTAGTTTCTTCTGTATGCCGTGCAGGGATGCTCTAAACTGCCTAAGCAAATGTATAATTGCATCAAGGGATGCTGCTAAGAAAATGGCTTTATAGAAGTGACAGGAGAGAAATTTGAGTTCAGGTCTTACTAAAGCAATATGTTCTTAAGTTTGCACAACGCATCAGGCTCCGGCTGGAGGTGGTTCACCTCACCAACAAGGAAAAAGACAGCAACTTCCTTTAACTGCCATGCAACTTGCAGCACAGACCTATTTCTTTAACTGCAGTTTAAGAACCTTCTTCAATTATAGCTACAGTACCCCAAAACATGCCCCTGGAATCAGAATTAATTATAGATGTAGGACCGAAGACTGCTAGTCAAGGTAAGATCTTGAACACAGGGGTTAACTGCTTTAAACTTTCGGGTTATGAATGTCTTTGTCTCTGATTATAGCCATCTCCTGAAGAGGTAGGTGACTGAAACACATCTGGAATCTTCCTCATTCTTCTGTTTTGTTAACCTGATCTAATATTCTCAGGTATTGAAAATGCACCTAGTAGAATGACAGGGAAGCAATAATTTAGTAATTGTTTCAGGCTTTCAGATGTACATGTTTGTTAGGTTTTTATAACAAACTATTTACAGTTGAAAAAAAATCTGACATTAATGACCTTAAGTTCTTGCACATCTGTTTTGTGGAGCTTGTTCTCCAGACAAGGTGTATACCAGTAAGAATCTTGTAGAGGAAAAGAAATGGATGTTCCAGTTAATCTGCATTTCCAAGGAAGGGTTACATCATCAGTGTGATATTCAGCCACCTGTTATTATTGTCTAACCCCAACAAATGCAAGAAGTGGAATGGTTAAATAATTTTACCTGTATTTATATTCCTTATTATAAGCTCTATGATTATACATTTTCTACTTAAGACAAATTGCTTTTTAAACAACAGTAAAGGACAACAAAGCTGCTTAACTAGTTTTTGTGCAGTAAGCACTTCCTGTTCTTGGTGCCTATTTGTTTTTAAAGTAAGCAATAAAATCTTGGCTGCTCTCCTTCGTGTCATTTAAAAATCCAGTATGCCTTTTTCAAATGCTGATGAGGCAAGAGTTGCAATTACTGCAAGTCTGGAAGGAGTTTTGCATATTTATACAATAGTCTAATTTATTACTCATTTACTAAATGAATGTAGCAAATACAACATCTCTGTGTCATTTTAACAACTTGTATAGCCATAATGAACTTCACATAAAGTTTTTCAGGGTTATGGACTTCAAAACTGGGAAAATTCTACTAATTTCATGAAAAACAGTCTTGCCAAAAGACTCTGTTGGTGTCCCACTGAAAAGTAAAATTGCATAGGCTCGTTCCTTGTTTCAGGGAAGTTACTGGAGAGGGGAAAATCTTATTAACTTGACCACGTGGCACTACTCTTTATTTCTTCCTGTGGATCAGAGAATCCAGTCAAGTGACATACTGCAGTATCAGATGAAGCTCCAGTGCAGTCCTGTTGTTCATAGATGTACTTATTCTATTCATCATTTGAATTCTGAATAGTCAGAGCAAGATGAGATCACTGTAGACTGATGTAATTTTTGTAGGTGCTGATTCCCAACCTTCCCAGAGTTTTAGGCATCCAGGTTATAAAATTTTGCATAAGAACCATAGTTCCTTTGCAAGAGGGGATATTTAACCCCATGACTGTTTGTAAATTCAGCAGATTCTTCAAGCAGTTCCTCAACAATTTGGCATTTCTACTCAGTAGGTTTTAGGCATTCCCAGTTTATGAAGGATATCTGCAGAGCTTTAAACTTATACCTCAAGTACGATCTCTGCCAAATGCTGCTGTGTAGTACTGTAGAAGGAAATCAATAACCGTGTTACAGTGCAAAGTCTGATATCTGTGTTTAAACAGCCTGCAGAGTCGACTTAATGTCACAACACAGATTTTATGCTGAATCTTAAGACTCATTTTCCTTTGTCATTGTTGTGTGGTGACTGCCAAGAAGGGCCTGCTGGGAAACTGGGAAACTGTTACTCTTTCACAGTGTGTACCACTGCAGTGTGTGCCATTCCCCTTTCTGGTAGTTTTCTCTGGCAGCTGTCAGCAAATGCATATTCCCTTATAAGCCAATTTACAGAAGGAAAACTTGTCCTAAAAAACAGCCTGAAATCTCAATGACATTTCTTTACCACTGCTTTAAGCATATCTATTTTTCTTGAGCCATTTTTGTGTATATGACAGACTTCCCATTAATTTGGTTTTTTTTCTTACAGTGTGAAGTTCTACTTTGGATAAGTCTTACAGGATTTTGGAGAGGAGTTTTGAAACTGTGTTTCTAAATCCATTTCCCCAGACCACATACTGCACTTCCGTTGCAGTCCCTATTCTTGTGCGGGTAGCTGCCAGTTGTCTAAACCAGGATTGCATTTGTTTTGCACATCAGTCCAAAAGTGGGCTTTTTTATTTTTTTTTCAACACACTCAGCTGTTTTCCCTATTGAATAAACCCCTTAAGAAAAATTAGCTTGTCTCCTTTCCTATTTTTTCTCTTACACAAAAATTTACGAGAATGTTAGTAAAAGCTGCTTAACGGTGGTTCTTATTTTGTTAGGTTCTGTTAAAACAAACATTTTTTCATTTGCTCTCATTTCAGTCCCTGCATGCTGCTCAGCTCGCTATAACCTAGCCCTCCTGGCCTGTTTTGGGTTCTTCCTCCTGTATGCATTACGTGTGAACCTAAGCGTTGCTCTGGTGGATATGGTAGAACCTAACACAAGCTTAGCAAAGAATACGACTTCCAATGTGTGTCCAGACCATTCTTCCACCATAAATGTTCCTCGCAACACAACGGTGAGGTCTCAAACATATTGTCCTGTAATGTGGCTTGTTAAAGTGGTTTTAGTAGAAATCCATGATAGAATCATACTCAGGTGCCAATCTCGAGAACAGGCTGGTTTTTACTGGATGGCCTTTTCAGTGGTTCTTTTAAAGTTGTTCTGAAAATACTAGCTTTAAAATGACTAGCTAATTTAGAAGTGCTGTGCTCAGGGTCAGGTTTTTTATGTACCTCCTTCCTGAGTGATTCTTTAAAAATTGACAAATCTGCTATGACTCGCTGTTTTATATGCCAGTGATCAACTGTTACTGTTATATCTGCGTCAGAGCTCACATCACTGTCCATATTTGCCTGTTCTTCGTACAGTCATAATGGCATGAAATTTCATTACAAATTAATGTGATATTTACTTTACTTCTTTGATCTGTTTCCTAGATCATGCTTTTTGTCTTTATATCCTTTGTCTCTGACTTCCCTTCCAGTAATCCTTAAAGTCACATTTCTTAATTGAACTGTTGGAGATGAAAAGAAAGCTTTTAAAAAACCCCCAACTTTGTGAATTTGGATTTGCATAGAACTCATCTTACAGCTGAAGTCATTACTGAGCACTCTTGCCATCTTCCTGCTTATTTTGTTTGCTTGTTTAGAGGTCATTTATTATTTATCACTAACTTTATGGTAAGATTCTGTCTCATCGCTTCTGTGAAATCTATGCTGCTCATTTAGATGCTTAAAAATTGGTCTTTTGGAAGTGATCCCAAGCTTCATAATCACTTTACTGGGCAACAGTTCATATCTTCTTGCTGACTTTCTGTATAGCTGCAGACTCCTTATTTCAATCATCTTCGCTTTTATTACTTTGTCTGCTAAACTCATCTTCCCTCTGTTGTGCTTATCCCATTATTCCACCTACCCTTGTGAGTCCTGTCCTTGGCTGCTCTCTTTCTTTATATTAAATATAAGCATCTTCCTCTTCTTGTTTGATTTTTTTGTCCATACATTTTCTGCAGGTAAAGCCATTTTGTAGAGTGTGACAGAATGTCCACTCTGTGATACAGAAGTGGGATGTGCACTCAGGTAGACTGCGTAGTCTGTATCTGTCACTTAACCCAAGCTGCTTGGAACTCGAAAGGGAGAACTGCCTGAGCACTTAAATTTCATGTTGTGATGATTTTCATGCTTGGTCTAGATATGTCTGAACAGACTATAAGCTACCTGAATTAGCTTTTAACACAACTTGGATTGCAGTATAGATGTGTGTAGAGGAAGGAGACCTTAAGGAGCAGGCCATGAAAAATTTGAAACTCAGTTATAAAGGACTAAATGATACATCAACGTTATATAAAATATGGTCAGAGAAACTGCTATTTTGAACTTGCTGCATTTTGTTGCTTTTTTTCTCTTTTTAGGGGGAAAAGTATTCTTGGGATGCTGATACTCAAGGATGGATCCTTGGTTCTTTTTTCTACGGCTATATCATTACACAGATTCCAGGAGGATATCTTGCAAGCAAAATTGGAGGGAAGCTTTTGCTGGGATTTGGCATCTTTGGTACCTCTGTATTTACCTTGCTTACTCCCTTAGCTGCAAACTTGGGAGTTGGCTACCTCATAGCTGTCAGAGCCTTGGAAGGACTGGGAGAGGTAATTCTTTTTCTCTGTGTAACTTGAAAATGTATCTGAATAAATTGTAGTGATTAGACTGTGAGTGTTGGTATCATGGAGTAGTGTATGGATTGTTTCATTTTGAGTGACTTTGGGTTTTTTAAATAATTAAAAGATTTGTGCTGTATTTTTAGCTTAAGCTTTTCAAATGAGAAAAAAAGATTTCTTTGTAAGGACACTTGGGCCAAAACTAGTCACCCCTTCACATTTTCAGAAACCAGGACCTTGAAAGAGTGTTGTTTGCATTGTTGCTGCTTTTCCAGTATATACAGAATCAAAAGCAGGAGAAATTATTTCTGCCTTCTTACTCTCATGCCTTGCACACTTTTTATTAATAGTTTCTTGCTAAACCAGAAACTTTACAGCTTATACTCCTGCTTTTTAATGAAATATGCTTTGAAACATGTAAATTTGAAGGGAGTTCTAAAATTCTTGCATTTCAGCAGAATGAAATGTTTTCTAGGGTGTTACCTTCCCAGCTATGCATTCAATGTGGTCTTCTTGGGCTCCTCCACTGGAACGCAGCAAGCTCCTCAGTATTTCATATGCAGGTGAGAAATTCCCACGCTGATAATGGGATTATACATTTTTATTGCAGTAACAGGGAGGATTGACTTAAATCAAAGGGATTTATATTATAAATTTTAATTAGCATTTAATCCAGAAAGCATAACATTAAATTAAGACTTGCTTTGCATTTGTTATCTTCATTTCTTTATGGCTTTTATAACCCTGAGAAAAGGTATTGTTCTGCAATGAAGTATAAAATTTCAGGCTAGCTTTGGGATAAAGTGGTGCAAAGAGTTCCTGTGAAGTTGATTAAGAGAAGATTCTGTAAATAAAAGAGATTTAATATTAGGAACAAAAAAGCTGGGGCAGTCACAGGATAGAGATGTTTGGTTGATTGTTTTTTGGAGGTTTTTTTTAAAATGTTTTTGGAGGAACTTAGGGAAGAAAATATCCAAGGTCCCAGATATTGCTAGAAGAGCTCGTTGTCAAAGTCCAGTACTCCCAGACCAGATTTTCTTATACATTCTGTACCTGGAAGGTGTAATGTTTGATATCAGATTTACTTTTTCAAAGACATTTGATGTTATACAGGATTTTTGATTTAGCAGAGTGATACAGCATATACTGAAAATACAGTGCAAATGTAAGTTAACGCTTAGCAAAGTATATCAATTGCAATACACGTTTGGGTTGAAGGCAGCTTTCAAGTCTTTTTTCTCGGAAATTCTGTTAGTTGTTTTGTAGTTTGTGTTGGGCCGACCCACGTATTCACTCCCTCATGTTGGTCTGGCTGACTCAGGGAGACAGTCACACTTTTAAGGAATTGAATGAGGAGAAACATTTATAGCATCAGCTGATCCACTCCACTGACAGAGCTGCTTTTCTAAAACAAAGGGCACCCTCTGGTCCCCTTTGTATTGAGATAAAGTCAGCTTCTTTGCAAGAGCTTCGATTGGTCACATCCTGCGCTATTCTCTGAGCTTAATGGGCATATGTCTCCACTGAGCCTTCTTGCATCTCAGGGGTTTATTGATCAGTCAGATTGCTCAATGCAGTATTTGTGGGGCACGTGAAACACATAGGTTTCTTAACTTGCTAGTCCAAAGTGATACTATTTCTTTGAGGATGAAAAAGTTTTCCATTCAGTTAATGAAGTAATGGTTTGCTTTGGTCACTCTTGTTAGTATTAATTGTTAGGGCGTTTCTATTCAGCCTGGTTTCCTCAAGAAGACAGAGCTATACCATATAAACTTCAGCTACAGGTTTTTAAGGAGCTAAGTCAGTCCAGTGACTCACTTGTGCCAAG
>VWZF01001696.1:1179638-1216181 GCA_013396755.1 Sclerurus mexicanus | reverse complement strand
CCAAGTGTCCAGTTCCTTTCTTTTTGCTATTTTGGGCACTCATCAGACCTGTCAATGAGCCACTTTAAACCATCCAATGCAGCAGAAAGTTTTTTCCTCTGTTTTTTCGTTTGGTTGGTTGGTTTGGTTTGGTTTTTCTTTTCCCTGTATCTTTTCTGCCTTTGTACTGTATTAAATCTGTTTTGGAAGAAGTGAGACCCATCACACAAGTTAAGCAGAGAACACAGAGCTAGGGTTGACTTCTCCTGCATTTAGCAATTGGGAGTTTTTAAACTGTCCTATTTTATTTTGTGAACTATATGCCAATGTACTAGTTGAGAAGAGTCTGTGGCCTTGAACAGCCAATTGTTAGCAGTCATGGGTGGATAAGGCATCTTGAGTAAACTTGCCAGACTGTTTCCTTTCTGCCCTGTTGGCAGTCATGTGGTCTGTGGTTAATTTAATCATGATCATGTTGATTTTTCTGAGAGAACATATGACTGAAGTTATATGTAGTTGTTATTTTGATTTATATTTTACATGACATATGTGGTTTTGTTGTTCGTAGTTGAAACTTTCTGACTCAAATAAAATTATTGTTTCCATGGCGATGGAATATTCTGCATGGATGTTCTAGGTCACCAGAATATCAAAATAATCTAATGTTTTCTGAGTTGAGATTAGGTTTGGAGAAGTGATTGTATAACTAATATTAAGAGACAATATCTACTGTTCATCACTAGTAGAGTTTCCAAGTATGTAAATAATATGGGTTAGATTTCTGGTTTAGATTTGAGAGAGGGAAACACCTCCTATCCTTTGCAAAATGTATGTTGAATTACAAGCACAGGAGTACTTCTTTCTGGCTTTTTACTTGTTTAGGAACTGTAATCTGCTCATTTTTCCCTTCTTTCTTTCCTGATCCTACACCCTGTGGAATTTAGGGATTTGTACCTGCTGGTTATATATGGATGACTTCTGGCTCTTGTTTCTAGCATTCCTGTTTTTGTGGAGCTAGTAGGAGATACAAGAAATGCAAACTGATTATACAAAGTCAGAATATTATACCTCCAAGTTCTTAATTATACTACGATCAGCTCTCTCTTGTTTTGCAGCAGTGCCAGTTAACTAATTTGCATTAGTTTGGATGTATTAGCTATCACTTTATTGGAGACAAATGTGCCAAGAATGCTTATCTTTTATTGCTCTTTCCTTCTGATTTTGGCTGCTTAGGGCTTTGTGGCTCCATTTGCTTGGAGCACCCAAAGCAGCCTATTGTGCCTATGTTTCTTTAAAGCAAAGTGCAGCCCTCTAGTGGTAGTGACAAATCTTTATACAAGATTTATTACAGAGAAATAAAATAACCGTGAAGTGTGACTTATACTTAAGGGGACCTAATTATTTTTCCACTTTGTTTTACTTTCTTCTGGTAGGTGCACAGCTGGGAACTGTTGTATCTCTGCCACTATCTGGTTTAATTTGCTACTATATGAACTGGGTTTACGTGTTCTATATATTTGGTGAGTTTGTGTTTTGATTTTTCTTAATTATTGAAAGTAAATTCCATACTTGTTTTGAAAAGCGTTATATATTATAAAACTTACTTTAAGTTTTAAAAGCATGTTTGACATGTTGGGTTGCTATTTTATTCCCTCTGGGCAATTAGAGATATTTAAAGCTAAGTAGATTCCAGTGAGAGGCTATATAAGCCTTGCTTCCAATGAGCAAAGCTGTCTCTGAGTTGGACAAAAGCTGGTACAAGTCAAATGCTCTTAACTCACCCATCACTTGGAAACAACAGGCTGAAATTTCTTATCTGAAGTGTGAAATTGGGTTAATAACTTTAATCCTAGGAATAAACTTCTCTGAATGAAAGAGCATGTGAAAATTACTGCTGCTTAAAATGGAAGCTGTGGAAAGTCTCTCTAGCAGTCACAGGAGCCCTGAAGGAATGCCCAAAATGCAAGGCATAGCATGTTTACTGTGACTTATGATCTAGAAGAAGCTCAAACAAAAAATATTTTTTAACAGCATGTCACAGAACTAACTGAAGCTTTTTACAGGTCTATTTACATGTCTGAGTCACTTCATATTCTGCATGGAGAAGGAAGAATTATAATAAAAGACAAGGGTTACACTTTCATCAACAATACCACCTCGATTTTTTTATAAATTGAAAGGATTCAAACTAAGCAATTAGACAAAGTGAAATAAGTTAAAATGTTACAGTTACAGAAAATCTCAGTTAATTTGGACTGACTATTGAAAAATTACCTTTTTTTAAATGACAATTCTGGGGTTGGCTTAAGAAAGAAAATAAAGATTGGTACATCAGTTAAACTGTATGTAATGATATTCTGTGTATGTGCACAAAGTATTTGTTGTGATTAAACTGAATGTGAATTTTATTTCCTGTGGGTAAGCCATATCCTTTTTGTTCCATGTGACTGATAAAAATACAATTATGTATGTGTGTGCAAGTTTCTTGCTGTATGCAGCACTTCAAGTAGAGGGGAAAAAAGAGGAAAAAAAACCCAAAGAAAACAAATTCTGCTTAGTCATCTTCATTGTTTATTATTTCTAAATGCTCATTGTTAAGTCACTTTGGGGAACTAGTGTTTGTAAGTAGATAGAAAAATAATGTTCATTAAAATTATGGTAGAGTATTGAGAAAACACTTCTGACTAAATCATCTGAGAGTGTTATTCACTTGATATAATTGCTTATTTTTTTATTTCTATCTCTTCACCCATCTTTTCCCAACAATAGGGGCGCTTGGCATATTATGGTGGTTCTTCTGGATGTGTTTGGTTAGTGATACACCAGAAACTCACAGGAGCATTTCACATGCTGAAAGAGAATATATACTCTCTTCTCTAAAAGATCAGGTACAGCACTTTAGTATAGACCTACTTACTTAAGTCAAAACATAAACTACAAGTATTGTTATTAGCATCATGCTCTGTTTATGTATAAAATAACATTCTTCACCTGAGATGGAAACAGAATTTTTCAAATAAAAAATATAAAAAATAGTGCAGTTGTGTAACTGAGAAGCAATCAATAATCAAACAAAGCATTTATAATAATGTCTTTTGTTACAGACACTGTTGTGGTGCTTTATTTAAAAAGCTTTTTATTTAAAAAAGCTCAAATCTATCACTTTATACTATATCCAGACCTGTATGATGTCTTTAAGATTTGCAATACAATATATTAAATCTTTTTTTTTAATGTGTCATCTAGAGTAAGCAAGAAACTACTGTTTGCAGAAAAAAACGCTTGTTAGCCAGTTCCTAAAGTGTGCATAAGAGTTTATTCCTGTGACTGGGGATATATATTTAAAAACAGTGAAGCTGGCTGAGAGACCAAAATTAATATCTAGAATTGACTAGGAAAGATTCAGCTAGATAAACACCTGAGAGGTGACTAAATATTTATTTATAGTAAAAGCAGAAAACATCAAAGTTCAACAAGGGAAGGCATGCTTTTAGAAATTCTGATTGCAAAATGTAATAGTAGTTGGTTTACTTTGCAGTAATAAACGTCAGAGCAGTAACATACGTTATTATACCTTCACTGAGAATTGAACACAGTAATTAACTCATTGCCGATGACTTGCATCTATCAACTGAGACTCAGTGCCTTTCAGAATGGATGGTCAGCATAGATTTGGGTAGCATTGAAACACTGTATTTAGTAAACGTTGGTGTCCTGATTGCTTTTTCTCTTCTGTTTGCCTCCTGCTTGCTAGCTTTCTACACAGAAATCTGTTCCCTGGAGACCTATGCTGGAGTCCGTTCCACTCTGGGCTATCGTTGTGGCACACTTCTCTTATAACTGGACTTTCTACACTCTTCTTACACTCTTGCCCACGTATATGAAGGAGATCCTGCGATTTGATGCACAGGAGGTGAGATAAATACAAATATCACTTTCTTCTGTGTTAAAGAAACTAAATAACAGAGATCTTCCTGCTGCCTAGAATAGAAGAACATGTTTAAGAACGTTGGAATGTAAATGTATAGCTGGGAAATTATAACCCCATACAATTAAGTAGATACATAAAAAATGTTGCCTGCCTTATAATTTCCACTTTTTTGACTTACTTGGCATTTACCTAAGTCCTAGCTTTTGAGATAATTTTTCTGGTTGAAGATGCATGTTACCCATATTTAACTGCTCTGTTTTAAAACAGTAATTATAAAAATATTTTCCCCTGTTACGTGGTTTCTGTGATTGCTTCAGATTTTATACCTTGTTTTATGACTTCTGAAATACCATCTACTTCTTTGCTCACTCATAAAGGAGAACATTTCCAGTTGAAAAAAAAAAGTAAAACTAAAGAAACCATTGGACAAGTGGCATTTTTAAACTATTATACGAATTGGGGGAGGTGGAGGAGGAGAGAAGGAGTTGGGGGAAGATTCATTCTGATTTGGATCACTTTCCAAATTGTCACTTTCTTTCCTCAATGACCAGCAGAGGTAAAATACCATTTTTCTTACTAAGGTAAAAAGGATGAAACAAAGCAACAGACTTAAGGTCCAGATATAGTGCTTTTCAAGGAAATTTTTAAAAATGAAATTATTCATTATGGAAAAATGACACAATGGGGCAGGTAGAACATTCTTATTTATAGCAATTACTTGGCTGTACTGGTGTGTCTTTAATGAGACAGTTTTGGTGATGGCACATTTTACCTGAAGAAACTGGTATAGCTCAAGTAAAAAGGTGCTCAAAATCTCAAGAAGTTTAGTGTAGTCTTAGACTGGTTTAGAGCAAACAGAAAATGCATGCCATGCAAGAAAGAGGTGATCCCAGAAATCTTGTGAGAAGAAGATGGGGAATCTTAGCATTAGAAAAGAAGGTTGCACTAGGGCAAGCTGCAAAAGTAGCTGGAAAAAACTAACAGAAGTTGCTGGTTGAGTTCCTTATTTTGCCTCTTCAGGGAATACCTGTGAAAGTCATTTGCCACCACAGGTCTCAGTTGCATGTGCTTTGTAAAACACAGTTGCATTAAATGACAGCAAGTTCTGCTGTGAAGTGGTTTCCTATGTCTCTGTGTTATGTTTCTTCTTTTCGGAGTGACTTAGAGTACTGACTGTTGTGAACATGAAAAAAAATAAAAGCTTGCATAATAGTCTTGGACTAGCTTTGTTGCCACACATTCAGATGGAATTGCATTACAGCTTAAAATATTATACAGTTGCTACTGTATATTCCATCAGTTTCCTGCCTAAAATAAAGGAATTGGTTAAAAATTATGCTGTGTCTTTGAAAAGGGCTTCAAAAAAGTATTTTTTTAGTTACTGAGACTTATCTTCTATTTTGCAAAATTTTACTTACCATTTCTCAAAGCTGAGCATTGAAACCCAGCAGACAGCATGTTTGAGTGCTGATAAAGTGGACTTCAGGTAGGGATGTATTTCTCGTCTCATTTCAAATTAAAATTCCTGGGGGATCTTTCACGCCTTGCCAAATATACATCTCATACTAGTGTGCAAAGATTATAGTATTTCTATTCAAATACCTCTTTTTAATCACAGAATAGGTCAAATTATAGCTCTCTTATCAGAAATTATCCATAATTGTGTGGAAAGGTTGTAAGCATATGCAGTCTAGTAGTACTTTTTGTTTCTCTTCATTAGAAAAACATGCAGAATTCGACAGAAGTCTCTAAACGGCACTTGTTTAAAGTAATGGGAATTTACTGGTGACTTCAGTGTAAGTAGTGTCAGGTCATGAATAAGAGCTCTGCTTTGGGCTTGTGGGATGTTCAGCCTAGATCTGATGAAAGTCCTAGTTCTGTATCTTATTTCTGTTTACAGCCAGCATCAGATATTTCAGCAGATAGATATGGAATAATGTAATGTGGAAGACTTACAGTAGTACAAAACCCAGAGATTCCATATAGTTTTCAAAATTCTGAATAATATTTACAGCTTCCACTTACTTCAGTAATTTGCTTGATTCTGGTGTTTCTGGAAACTTTCATGATCAGGTTAACGTCCACAGGATATATAGTTTTCTTTTTCCTGAACCCAGTTGCTGATTTAAACCTTTGAGTTTTCAGTCTGTCTGCATTGGTAGTAATGGATTACATTATGCAATAGAGAGTTTCCGCATTGGTAACTTTAATATGCTTTGCTTTTTCTATCCCTAGGTTTCTCTCTTATGTGATACCAACAATTATGTGGATTGTTTGACACCTCTGTTCAATCTCTGTTAATGTTCCACCACAGGGGGTTTTTCAGCACGTTGATTTGTCATTTCAATGTTTTAACTGTCTTTTTTTAATCTCCTTAACAGAATGGATTTTTGTCTGCACTACCTTATTTTGGCTGCTGGTTATGTATAATTCTTTCTGGGCAAATTGCTGATTATTTACGGGAAAAACAGAACTTCTCCACTGTTTGTGTTCGCAAATGTTTTACCCTAATAGGTAGGTGCAAGTATAATTTCTTGAAACATACAAGAATATCAATCTGGGAAAAATAAAGGGCTCAGGAGTGTAGTCTGACATTCTGCTGTGAGATGAGACAGCATTGTTCGTGTCTTGAGAGGAGCAGCTTTATTTTTACATTAATGTATCAAGATTAAATCCTATCTTTTTCCATTAAAAGTAGACCTATTGGATAAGAGAATGATAAGAGATTGCCAAAAGCTTTGTTTAGGTCAAGATACATCATTACTACAACCAAACCGATCAAATAAATGGTGAGGTAAAATCACCATAAAATGTGAGATTATTGCTTGACAGAATGAAACCTTGTTATCAAACAAGGTTTATCAAACCAAGACAGGATATTACTCTGCATGAGCCTATTCCCAGCCCTGTGTTGTTCAATGTTTTGTTTATCTAAGACTGAAGTAACTGAATAGGAATACACTTGCAAAATTCAGAGTTCCTATGAGGGTAGGAAGACCAAATAGAATCCAAAATGGTGTTGACTAATTCAGAGGAGCAATTACCTGAAATCACCAACCGATCAGCAAGATCAGGTTTTTAATGAACACAGGTAAAAGACTGTATTTAGGAAAGAGAAGCTGATTGCTGAATAAAAGAGGGAGCAGGGGAAAGAAATTAAAAAAAACCCAGAACACAGGACCCACGCAAGTTGCAGCCCATTGGATGTATGGCCATCCTTGCTGCCTTCTCAATTCAGCTGATTCCATTGCTTTCTTTAAAGCAGCTCTTATAATAAACTCTCAAGCATTTTGGTTATTTATTTGTTTTAAGCCTACATCATTTTGGTGATTCAGTTTATTGCAGGGCCTCACACCCATGTCTGTATAACTCAGGAGGAAACATGTTGTTTTGTTAGGAAAAGTAGGACTTAGGTTGGCTTTATCAGCAAAAGCATGTACTTGGAGCTGTTTGCAGGGGCCACAACGGGGCCATGTAAATGGGCTCTGGTACTGGGAAATGGGTACCAAAGTTGCTGCAGACAGACAGGAGCATACCTGAGCTTATGAAGGCTGATAAACTGTTTCCAATACCTGATGTAGCATGTGTCAAGCTAATGTAGGCTCTCTGCATGGGGCAGAAGGCTCTGGTGTAGGTATACCAGGTGTTCAGATTTTGTAAACATTAAATTAACTATAGAAGGTGCCTGAAGGAGAAATATGTGCATATCTATATATACACACATACATACGTATATATATGTGTGTGTATGTGTATGAACTCTTCCAGCTCAACTTTATTATGAACTGAAGAAGTCAGTGTTTGTCCCTGAAATGTGGAGAGTTAAATGCAGATGATTGCTTCACAGTGCACTGTTCAGCTACCAGTGTCAGTGTAGCTTCAATTTATTTATAACAATAAATAAAGCTAATTTCTGAAGTAATTTTCAGTATCTGTTTATTTTTGTGGATTTTTTATCAAGTTCGTTCTTTGCAGCTAGAGTGGAATTTTTCTTATCTGGCCGCTGTCTCCTGAGATGGCAAAAGGTTTGCAACCCATCTGCTCTTCCTTTTTATCAGGACATGGAGTGATAGGACAAGGGAGAATGGCTTTAAACTGAAAGAAAGTAGGTTTGAATTAGATATTAGGAAGAAATTCTTTACTGTGAGAGTGATGAGGAACTGAACAAGTTGCCCCAGAGAAGTTGTGGCTGCCCTGTCCCTAGAAGTGTTCAAGGCCAGGGTGGATGGAGCTTTGAGCATCCTGGTCTAGTGAAAGGTGTCCCTGCCCGTGGCAGGGGTGTTGAAACTAGATGGTCTTTAAGGTCCCCTCCAACCTTTCTGATCCTTTACTGTCGCAGTAACGCGGTGCAGGGTCGGGTTTTGTACGCCAGGGGGCGGTGGAACTTGTATGGAAAACCTACGCACAGCTTGGAGCCCCCAAGTCATTGTTTCTAACATTTCTGTCTTACAGGCATGATTGGACCTGCCGTGTTCTTAGTAGCAGCTGGATTCATAGGCTGCAACTACGCGCTGGCTGTTGCATTCGTGACCATATCAACAACACTAGGAGGATTTTGCACATCTGGCTACAGCATCAACCACCTGGACATAGCACCTTCGTAAGTATTGCTGAAGCTATTGGTAATGCATGTTTATGACACCTTTTTTTTCTTTTTTTTTTAATATATTGCTGAGGTGCCTTGGAAATGCACCTATGGACCATGTGCTGTACAGACCTGCAGTGTAAACACTGATAATTACTTGGGTTTACAATATTAAGCACTATATTTGCAAAAAGTGCAACTTTGGCAGAGGTTGTGATATAAACAACAGTTTAGAATCATTCCAATTTTTATACTGCAGTAAAAAATTATATAGTTCCTGTAATTATACTTGCTAGATTTTTTCCTATTTGATTCATGATCTTAATAAGACAGTGTTTTTTGAACAGCACAATGCAGTCAAGTGTTTTGCTTCTTTAAATTTTTTCATCAGAAATATCAACCTTTAGCATGTCCATTACCATATTTAAGCACTGTGATACAGGTAAATTATTTGTATTTGAGAAACATTCTATACGCTGGAATCAAAATCTTGTTATGAGTAGGTAGCCTTTTTTCCTTGACAAAATAGGAACATACAATTGCTCTGAATTTTTTAAGAATGCAAAGTTAATACTTCAGGCTGTAATTTCTCCAGTGTGTTACAAATTTAGAATCTGACAGATAGTTTCCTAAAGACTGTGAATGCATATATATGCTTTTGAAAGTGCACGTGAGCATTCTTTGCACTGGTCAAGTACTTTGCTTTGTCATTCATTTACCTATTTGTGGTAGCACTTAGATATGAACAGGGTCAAATGACTTAATGTCCAAACAACAGTGTGTTTCTGTGTCAATGACTAAAATGGAAAAAAAGAGCGTGTTTCCGTGTTAATGACTAAAATGAAAAAAAAAGAGCGTGTTTCTGTGTTAATGACTAAAAGAAAAAAACCTTTTATAAAAATGTTACTTATAAAAAAATTCTGAAGATCTATACAACTTACATGGGAGACCTCAGGTCCTAATGGAAGATAGTATCCAGGCTTTGGCAATTGAAAAGATGGTGGTTGTGTCCACAATGATGGACAACTTTTGACTTAACAAATGGATTTGGAACCCAATTAATCTTGGCAGATGAGGTTAGGTAGCAAGCAAGAGGGGAGGTGTCAGCAGCCGGCTATAAACAGCTTGTACTATTAATTCAATATGAAAGTAAGAATAGCTTCTGTCATGCACTTCATTTTAAATCATGTAGAATTACAAATTCAGATGATATAGTTAAAGCAGTGCATCTAGGGTATTATGGGGCCATTACACAACTGTTTCAAGCTTAGTTTTGCAGAACTACAACAGTCAGTTTCCAAAAAATGTATCAAGTGGTACTTGTTAAGTGAGTACAATTTATCCTGTCCACAGAATGCAACAGAGCTGTGACAGGGAAAAGGAAATCATGCAACTGTAGTGTGTACCTCTGTGAGGCATACACACAAGGAACTTCTGTATGCAGGTGATGGCTGAGGCTTCCCAAACTAGCACGTTGTGTGTGTTTTCTAATTTGAAATACTTCACTTTACATTTCAAATGTGTTTATTTCAAGAATCAATTTGTATATGACAGTATACAGAGTATTTTAGGTGTTAAAAAAAGACACAAGAAGAAAATAATACACAGTGCTGATGCATGTCAGCAGGCATAGTTAGGTTCCCCACATAAACTGCTGCTGATCCTTCTGACCAAATCCCACTCTGTTCTTCCTGTCCTCAATAAATTCCTACTTTTATTCCCTTTGCGTTTACACTAGACAAGGTCCCTCTAGCTCTTCTTCCCTCTCAGACAGGTGATTGATTGTGGATGCAAGGGAGGGAAGTGTCTTGCTGATAGTTCAGGGACTTTGGCCCGGCATTTGCCCCTAGAGGCAAATGGCTGCATATTCCCTGATGGTGATGTGATCAGGGTGGATGCTGTTTTATTGAAATCAGCAATTTTCTATTCAGCACATGCATATTTTAATTCAGGGTAAATCTGCCCAAATGGAGACAGAGAAGAAAAAGAGCATGTTCTTGTAACAAAGGTCATATTAAAAATTTTCTTCAAATACAGAAATGCAAAAAAACATCCAAGATGAGAAGAAAAAGAAGAGTGTGTTTCCTCTTCCCTCCCTTACTTAACTTTTTGCAACTGTCTGAATTTTGCTGGATGAAATGGTCGAGGCAGACGTCCACAATTTCAAGGAAATGCTTGACATAATTGTAGAAAGCTAAAAACAGAGTCTGCATAAAATTGTGAAGAAAACCTCTTCTAAGAGTTTACTTGGAGCTCAATATTTATTTTTCTTAATTTACTTTAGAAGGATATTAGAATAACCAGAAGTGATTAAAAGCAATCTCAAAATGCACATAAATGCCCATTTTAATTGGTTAAAAGTATGATGTCTAGAATAGCAAAGGGTCCCTTTTTGCTACTAAAACTTGCATTAAGCCAAAGAAATCATTATTATATTCAGAGGAAAACAGTGAATGAAAATACTGATACTTAAGTAAAAACAATATTTGCTATGTGTTTTTGGTTTCTAACATATTTCTTATGCTATCAGTGTATTGAATAGGGGGGAGAGTTGGGGACAGGAGGAAGACAAGATTGTTCTTGTGCAGAAAATGTATTCTATTTTAGCTCTTTAAATCTACATTGGTACCTTTCCATTATTACAAATTTTAGTATTGCTGTTACCATGAGCTCTTGTAATATTCATGTGGCTCTGTTATACACTAAACACTTCACTTATCTGGTTTTTTTACTCTTGATTTTGCTACTTGACTGCTCTGCAAGTTAATTTGTATTTGATTACCCCCACTATGCCATAAGAACCTGACCAACAGCTTAGTGTTGGTCTTGCTCTACAGACATGTCACTTTTTGCTTTCCCTTTTCACATGGGAGTCTCCACTGTGCTGAGGGAGTGGCATCACAATTATCTGCATCAAACAGCGAGCATTATCAAGAATGCAACCTATGTCAGAAACATTGGGCATAAACAGGCATTTGGCCAACAATGGGTTGTCAAAGATCTTTGGTGACTAGGGAAACTATTAAACTATGTTTAGTTTTGAAAGTGTGTGTTAGCAGCATTGTAGTGCTTAAGCACATTGAAGACGAAGTGCATTTGGTTCTACTTAAAGGCTTTAAAAGTTTTGCTACATGTGCTTATTTTCTTAAGGGAAACTGTTACACTTTGACATTCAGCTTCATATAGGTGTATTAATTCTAAAACACTTTCCAAGACAGGAAGACTACACACTACATCTATAAGAAATAAAGGTGGTTTTAACTAAAGCATTGGATCTAAGTCTAAAATACATTGCCATGCTTTAAGATGATATGTAGTGTTGACTTTCAAGCAAAAAATCAACTAGTAGGCTAGATAACTGATTCCTCTTCAGAGGAAAAAAACGTTTGTCTAACATCATTGGAATGAATACACATACCATGGCCTTTTGTAACAATGCTATGTGGTTGAATTCCCCTATTTTGGTAAATAAAATTTAAAAACTATACATTTCTCTTTAGAGATGAAATTATATTTCTGATATGTTAAAAGTGGAGAGGATGTAATTTACTCTGCTAAACAGTCTAAAATCATCACTGGGAGATGACTCCTTTCTCCTGTGGTAATCTGCAATTATTAATATTTTGCATGATTCTTCAGCCAGCAAATCCACCTTGACAATCTGAAGTGCAGGAGTCTGTGGTAGTTGGAAGGTCAAACTGCTGTAGAATGGCTCTTAATTCTCTTCAGTTTCCCTCACAAGTCTACACTTGTGGTACAGTTTCAAACTCTCAGTATTGCAACATGCCTGTGAGAGAGATCTTTAATTGCTTAGAGATGAGGTGCTGAGACTCAGATATTAAGCAAGTTACCAGCTTTTCCCACCAAGTTTTTATGGCCACCGGTGCATATGCATACATTTGTGTGTGATAGAACAGCACGTTCATGGAACAGGAAGCCTCAGAATGGAGCTGCAGGAATGGCAACCAGCAGAACTTGTTTAGTCAGGCCCGTTTCCCATTGGCCTTGACCCACAGAGAGCTGAAGGGAAGGACTGCCACAGCAGTCCAAACTTCTGTCTTTGGAATACACACTCTGCAGTGCAAGTAGGGATATCCAGCCACACTGGTGATACTGCCTTCTTGGCAAGTTTTTAGCAATGAAACCTGAACCAACTCTTACTGTTGCCAAATAGCACTCTCTCATATTCCTTGTTGTCTTTCTCCTTCAAGGCATGCAATGTGTCTTTTCTAACTGCTCCAGTGGATCCATTCCAGTTTGGTTGTGACTTAGCAAAGGGGTTGTAGGTTTGGATTATGGGTCTTGAGCAAAACCACGAGCAATTTAAGTTAAATTACATAACTAGCCTTTGGAAAATAGAAACATATAGAATCATTTTGGTAGAAAAGGACCCTTAAGATCATCAAGCCCAACAATTAACCTAACACTGCCACATCCACCACTAAACCAGGTCCCTAAAAATGTGTGTACCAAGTGTCAGTGAGTTGTTATTAGAATAAAAGCAAGTAACTCCCACTGGAATATTTGTGTTTTAATTTGTCTCTGTGATCAGGATGAGGCCTTTGTGATCAGATTAGGCAAAATTGTTCCCATGACTGATAAGCAGGACAAGTTAATAAGCAGCATTAACAACTTCTCTTGCAGGTATGCTGGAATTCTTCTTGGGATCACAAATTCTTTTGCTACTATCCCAGGAATGGTGGGGCCAGTTATTGCCAAAAACCTCACTCATAATGTAAGTCTCTTTACTATTTTTTCAGTTGTTGTATTTTTATCTCTGTTGAATGGAAATTCTGTCTTTTCAAGTCTGCAGTCATTAATTTAAATCTGGGATACACATGTAAGTCATATTGTTCTGTTGCTGTGAATTACTTAATTCCTAGACTTTATTGTTCTCATTCTGATCAGAAAATTAAAGGTAAAGTCAAAGACCTGCGTAAGACTTTAAAATTTTATGACTCACCCCTTATATTGTCTAGGAATAAAATGGATATGTTTTGATCACAGTAGAACTCTGATAAAAGGCCAACTAGATGAGACAACTGTGGCATTGTTTTATCAAACTAGGACAAGTTCTTGCTTTTTTTTTTTTTTAATTAGGCTCTCGTGTGAGGTGTTGAGTTTTAATGTCAGCATTTGTCAGATAAGGAGAAACTAGATTCTAGTGTTAGATTTGACTTCCAAGGTGATTTAGTGTAAGAGTCATTTAGGAGTGAGGAGTTTTTTATTTTTTAATGAACTGTATGAATTATTCTAAAATCTGTTAAGAAAGGGAAATGGGAGGAGTAAGTTTATTAATACAGTTGAATTTTTGGAGTTGAAGATCATTCTTAGGATTTTCTTTAAAAAAATTTGAAAATATTCATTAATACATGATTCCAATAAAATTAGTTTTTCCAGACATCTTAACAAGTGGCTTGTTTTGGGGTATTTTGTTTATTTCTACCCCGCCCATACTAATGCACTCTTCTGGTATTCTGTTTTTGTAGTAAGATCATTTACAGGTTTGTTACAGTTGTCATCTGGAACTTTAAAAAAAAAAAGGCCTTAAGACATTTAGAGATATTATTTCCTTATTTGCAAATAATAAAAAAGGGCAAATAAACCATAGTTCTTTACTACACATTTCTTAAGGCTTTTCTTAAGTGCCACAGTTTAGAGGATTCCCATTGATATCTGAGTTAAGGTAGCTACCTTGTTTGGACTAAAAACTTGTGATTTTGGAACATTTCCATTGTAGCCATTAAGAACAGCTAACTGTGTAGTGCAGGGCACTTCAGCTCTTGGATCACCTGACCTGAAAGCAAGGCAGTATTTCCCCTTACAGTAACATTCTCTGAATTCATGTTGGTGGTTCTGCATCTTAGGTGATAAACTGATCCAGAGAGTGTCATGTAATTCTGATAGCACTATCTGTGAGCTACATTACTAAACTGAACTTGACTAAATTGATGATTTCATCCTTTATGTTTGTAATGCTTTTATGTTGCTATGAAATCATGCTGAATGGCATTTACATTTAAATAGGAAAGACATGTAGCATTGATTTTGAAATTACTTTTTCCTGAGTTGTAGAGCTGCAAACTGACTGCATCTTTTTTTTTTTCCTTTCCCCCATTTGACAGAATACTGTGGGAGAATGGCAGACGGTTTTCTATATTGCTGCCTCTATTAATCTATTTGGAGCAATTTTCTTTGCATTATTTGCAAGTGGAGAAGTTCAGGACTGGGCAGTCAGTGGATATCATTTGCACAGAAACTGAAGGAGATGTTGAAATACCAAAGCTGTGCTGAATCCCAGTGTGCTTAGAATTCTGTGACCGGAAAAGTGCCTTCCCTGCCTAGGAGTCTTCAGAGCTATTCAGTTAAACTGTTTTATCTGTGTATCTTTTGTACTGAAAATAATTTGACAACCTATGTGTGCCATTTCCTAACAAGAAACTACTTAGATTAAATATGAAAGTTTTTTGCTAGGACATGATATCTAATCTCTGAACAGAGACCTCTTAAATCAGTGTGCTAGGCTCCACTACTTTCCAGTTTTTAATTAATATTTTCTGAATTAATGTGTAGGCAGATGTTGGTTCATACTGAAATGAGAGGAAAAAGTAAAGTGATTATGTAGCACTGTAAGGAGGAATGGCATGCAAAGAATTGTACCCAAAAAATGTATTTTGATTTCCATTATGAGATTGATAGTTTTTTGCTGTTTAAAAGTGTAGAAGAGCTCTAGTTTTCTACAGTCTTTTATAATGTTTTTATTTTGTCAGTGTTTTAATGATCGCTAACAAATGCACAGGATTTACTTCTATTTTATGCACAAGTTTTGAATATATAAACATTCCCTGTTTCATGAATACAGATTCACAACTAATACACAGCAACTAGGAAGTAAATACCATTGGGACTGACAGAATAAGCTATCTGTCCTCTGTAGTGCAAGTTTTTCAAATAGGCCTTATTTTTATTCATCTCTGCAAAGAGGAAGCGGTGAAGCTCTGTGGTTTAAATCTAGGCAGTGTACAAGAGTGAACTAGAAATAGAATATTGGCATGCTTATCTTAAAATAACTTGTTTGGCAATTCATTTTTTGTCTCTAAATGCAGTGAAATTCTTTCCTATTGCATGTAGATATGTTTGTCAGCTTGTCAGGGTAAATGAAATAAAATAAGGCCAGTATAGCAAATAAAGAGGAAAATCAGTTCTCTAACAGCCTGTTTTGTTAGACAGATAAAACTAGAGAAAAAAAGAACTAGTGCAATAACCTGGTGCTGTTAGTCTCATATCAAGACCGAATTTGACACTTAAGAGCATTCTTTGCATGACATGCAGTTAAATGCCACACACTAGGATTGAATGACGTGTATGAAAACAGTGGCCTTGTTAAGAACAAATGGCTGAATCAACTTGTAGCCACAAAGCAAAGGAAAATTTCTGTGCCAAAGATCCTGGATTGGAGCAATTAAGTAAAAAAGAAAAATCACCGGGTTCTGGGTTTTTCATTTACCACCAAACCAAAAGAAAAGCCCAGTACTAAAGCTGCTCCAGTGGAGCCTACCTTCCTTCATTTCTAGGAAATGGCATCTGCCTCTTCTTTTTAGCTTTAAGAGCCATTTTGTTTTGGCCTTCCTTGAAGTGTCATGTTCTCCAATGGTGGATTTAAACTGTGTTTAAATCTCTTCTTGTGTCTGCAGCATTTCCACAATAAACACTGTGAGTTCAGATTAAAGTAAAACTTAGCCAGTGGGAGTATGTTAAAGCTATATTGTGTCTTCAGTGTTTCCACAATAAATGAATTGAATATTTACATGTGCATCTGTTGTTGAAAATTACTATCTCCCTGAAGTTAAAACACCATTTTGAAAGTATTCTGAACAAGGCTGGTGACTGAACTAAGGAGTGGTTAATATTTTCCTGGAAAATAATCTTCATCAGAAATTTCTTGTCTATCTTTACAGGTAAGTACTGTCTTCCCCCTGACACTACATTAAAAGGAATAATTACACTTTGTGTTTACGCAATTTTCTATTCTTTTGAGTAGGTTTGATTAAAAAGGAGGGGCAAAAAGTTTTAAAAAAATTATATAGATTAAATTAATTTATGCCTTTGCTTTTCTAGAGATCATGAGCAGGGAATATATGGACAGAGTTGCAATTTCACCTGAAGTTGGAAATTTCAGCTTCCTGTACTTTTAGTATTTTTTCTTTGAAAACTGTTCAGTTGAAATCAAAATTTAAAAAAAAAAAAAAAAAGAAAAAGATACTTAAGGGAGTAGAAGCAGTAGAAGTGAAGGGAGACATTCTCTGTCTCAATGAAATGAGCCTGAACTGGATTTAGTTAATCAATTTTATGCATATCAGCAATTGAGCAGTCCAGAAACTTTTGAATCTAGCATACTGGATTTTATTTTTCCTTCACCTAATGCACCATTAGTATTCATTTTGTATACTCTAAATTCTAAGTTAGCTTGGAAACTAGGACTGAAAGATTTGCTATAAATCCTTACATTATTTATAGACAACAGGCTACAGTTAAGTTAGTACATAGCTATTTCAAATTTTATTTTTAAAAGTATCAAAATATGGGATGGATTCTTGCTCTCAATTCAGTGAGGCTTTTAACACATAACAAATGAGAAAACCTCAAAAAACACTAAAGTTTTACCTTCCTGCATTGTGCTTCAAAAAGGAAAACCTATTAGAAAAAGCTGGCAAAATATTTTCTGCTAATCATTATACTGTTTCTATTGCATTGCCATGTTCCTGTTTGCACAGTTGTCCGAGTCTGAGACATTTTTTTATATTCTATATTTTCAGAAGTAACAAGGGGTTTGAGTACTTCTTGTCTCAGTTCACCTGTGTGATACAGGTTCTTGATAGAAATTGGGCAGGTTTTTTGTCCTGACTCTTTTTCTGAAACAGTCCTGTGATTGTTATTTTTTGCTGCCTTTCCTTAACAGGCATACCAGAGTAAGAAGTTGTGCTCTCCATTCCATGAAGAACCCTTTAATTAGGATGTCCATCTGGAATGCGGGGAGTGAGTTCACAAACACATTTCACCCATTTCAGAGCAGGAGTTGAACCAGTGCTTTGGGAACGTGTCTTAATGTTGCCAGGTATTTTTAAGTGCTTTCTCCTCAATGTCTCCTTCTTACACCGTTCTTCTTAAATATTTTTTGAACATTCAGTGCAGTTTTATCAACACTAGTAACGGAGATGGAATATCTTCTCAGAATATCCTATAGCGTATGACAGTATTCTACAGCCATACAGGTATGGCCTGACATCTGAACCATAGTCTTTTACAGCATGGAAAGCCTTTGTCATGCTTTCCAAAGGATGAATGGCCACAAAGTAATGGGTGTGGTTTTCAATTTACTGTTTCTTAGTTCTAAGGGTACCACTTGTCAGTTATGCACCTTAAAGAAGTCTTAAGTATTTGACACCAACGAATATGACTTACGTAGGCTTATTCCATGCTAAACTAGTGAAGTTTTCTATAACTCTTCATAATGTATAAGCACCTGTGCATGGTGCTTCCCCATCTACGTGTTCCTCTGTAACTGGTAACAACTGTATTTGCTGTGTGAAAGGCTCATCTTAGTTAATTTCCCAGAAGCTGAATTGTTCCTGTGATGTATCTTTTTCCTGGCTTCTCATCTCAGCCACTTATTTACTTATTTGCCAATTTCTCCCCTTCTGCTGTCTGGGAATGTTTGGTTCCATGACAAATGAACTGACCTTTGAGTTTAAGAGGTCTTCTGATATTTTTAGCATTTGTCAGGAAGGAAAACTGTGGGTGAGGAAGCCTACACATTACACAGATAAGTAAGACACAGTTTGTATGGAAAGGTAGTATCTTCTATTAGATCCCCTAGAGCATCAGAGAAAAAGAGACATGCTTTTAAATTTGAAGCCTCTTTTACATTTTGAGCTCAATCATCACAACTAAGACACTGCTATTGTGTTTTGTAAGCTGGTAACAGTGCGTGGTATCTTAAGAGTGTCTCCCATTTCTCCTGTGGACTTGTACCTCAAAAAGCTGAATGTCTAGTCTTAAATCACATGATTTAAGAGCAATCTAATCAAGCTAAGTCAGGTCAATCAAAGCAATTCTCGACTCAGTTATAGGCTGGCCAAATCCTTTTCTGACACCTGTTAGTAAAGATTGCTGTTTCTATTTGTACAAGGGTACTGGCCTGAGTTGTTATACTGAGAAAGATATGTCTGACTTGAAGCTAAGGAAAGAACATAATGTGACATGAATGATTTGGTATTAGCACATTTTGCTATTACTGTGCCCAGGGGGAGGAAACCACCACACTAGCAGTAGCATATTCACCAACAGCAGGATAGATAATCCTGTAGATATGGGGATAAGTACTAAGGAGAAGTTGGTTAGCCTCATGTTTGATCTCTTTTATATGAAGAAATATAATGAGCCTTTTCTTTTAATGAATTTGTTTAAGTAATCACAATGTAACAGAGTCAAAGCTTTGCTGATTTGCCTACTTCATGCTTCAGTCATATACAACAGTTATTAACATTTCTACTATTCTTTATCTAATTGACTATATGTTTATAATACTGAAATATAGCTTAAGAAAGGGTTCATTTATTTACACTCTATGTTAGTTATTAACATTTTGTATGTTTCAAATAGCCAGAAAAAGAACTGCAAGAAGACACCAACAATTATTTAAATCCCACTTGTGTAGCAAATGGCTGGGGCAGGAGCACACAAAGGCATACCAGAGGATAAAATAACACTCTGTTATAAAGAGAGTCACTGGAGACCCTCCCAGTTAAATCCCCCTTGCAGTCTTTCTACTTCTCCTTCATAAAGCTGCCATAATGGTGGTTTGTCATATGTTTTAAACTAAAACTGCATCTCTGCAATTCACATCCCTGACAAAGAGATCATTTTTTATTGTAGGTAAAACCATTGATTTGACTTAATGTCACACTTGGTAATTGCCAAGAAAGTCCAATACACATCTGGCCAATGTAGTTCTCAAAGAAGTCATAACTCAATCCAGTGAAGTTTGCATTTCTTTGAGGAAAGTTATTTCCCTGTGAAATTTTAATTGTTTGGCCTTATCAGTTAAGCAGTGCTGTCCTAAAAGAGTTGCATCTGTTATTTTTCCTTATTCTGTGTAAGCTCTAAAATTTGGAGTTGATCTTTCCTTCCCAGTAGCATACTTAATAAGATTGCACACTGGCAGAGTTCAGGCCTGGATCAGACACAAAACATGAGGAGTCAGATAGTGGAGTATTCAAAGAAGGTTCTGGAATTGGCATACATTTTCATTAATTTTCACTATTGCAGATTAACTTCAGAATAGCGGTATCTTTGCTCTTATTGCAACATTACCTGTACCAGGTTGCAGCACACTGCAAGAGAGCGTGCCTGGGAGTTGCCCAAGATGTAGCAATGAAAAGCAAGTGTAGCTTATTAGGTCAAAATTATGTTTGCCTTCCCTCCCTTTAAAGGGTAGCCATTTACTGTAGGGTAAAGCTGAGTGAAAAGTGGTAATAGCCTTTGATAATGTGTTCTTGGAAGGAAATTTCATTAAAGGAATTTCTTAAAATCTTTTTTTGCGCTATACAGAAGATTCCATATGGCTGCTTCAGAGTAGGACATGAATATATTAATTCTTCTGATCTTTTCCTAAATTAAATTCCATTGTAGACACTTAATAAGCTTAGCTCAGTCAGACATATTGTCATGTTTTCTGATGGAAAACATGGTTCTGTTGATATTTCTCTACCTCTTCTTCTAAAGTGTTCTAGCAGTAAATGACTAGTCTTCTATTTCTGAATCATCTTACTAGCTGAGAAGACTCAATAGATAAGCAGCCAGAAGGTTTGTTTGGTTTTGATTGAGGGGGCGCAGGGGACAAATGTGAAAAGGGAAAAAAAAAACAAAAAAACCCAACCATCTTTATCTCACTCCTTTTTCCTTGACCATCTGGGCTTCGTGGAGAGCAAGAAGCATCTTCTGTATCTACAAGTTTAAACAGTCTTTGCTGAGAGGAAAAAACCCCAGTTTTTTGTGTATTCGTTAGAAGGAAATAAAGCAAGAGTCCTGAAAAAACTGATAATTGGTAAGCAATTTAGGGAAGAAATAATATTCTAAAAATTGCAAGTAATTTATGTGATAATGTGACCATATAGAGAATCATTGCTGTGGCCGTCTTTAAAAGGAAACTGAAATGGAGTGTATTTTGCAGCTCAATTCACGACTGACACTGCCTGTCAATGCTTAAGAAGCATTCTATTCTAAGACCTAAGTCTGTCAGTTCCACTGAGCATTATGTAGTACTAATGCTATTATTTAAACAAAAACACTGCAACTTTTTTTTTGCATGAAGGGCCAGGTGGGGAAAGTGGGGAGACGAAAAAAGGAAGGAGGACATTTCCTTTAATAACACCAAAAAATGTCAGTCCTCTGAATTATCTTAAAATTAAACCCTATGAATGTACAAAATGCCACTAAATGAAATTTGGTTTTGATTTGACTGACTTACAATGCTTTCACATTTGCATAATATGCATGGTCAGTGGAGCTTGCATGGTTGTTTTGTTCATTTGGTAAAGGACATACTAACTGGGGCGAGAGGATATTTTTGCTGTCTAGTAGAAAGGAGGTAATAATGTGTTGCTCTGCTCAGATAGGATGGAAAATCAAGCTCATAGTAATTTTAGAGGAATTATTTGCTACAACCTGATTTGCCATCAAGTCTTGTCATTGCCTTCATCATAACTGGCATTAATTTCATGCAGGCAATCACTGCTCCTAGAGTCAACAGGCCTGATTAAAAGTCTGAGACTGAAGATGAAGGGCTTTTTAAAATATCCATAACTGGATATCCATAACTGTAAGTTGAGCTATAAATTCATTTGGAATGGCCGTGGAAAGGCTTAGTTTCTTGTCTGGAATGTTGTTTAGTTAGTGCAAGTCTGTCTTTTTTTCTTTTGTATTTAGAGTTGAGCATATTTTAGAATCTGCTTCCAATGCAGTTACTTAGGTTAATATTTTCTGCTATGAAAATAACTTCTGCTTAAGCTTAAAAGCCCTTTGAGGAGAAAATGGTAATTAAGATATTTGAATTGTTAATACACAGCTGGTAGAATTGCTAAGCACCTCTGCATGGTTTTTAAAATCAACTATCAAATACAAGATATACATAGCAGCAGAGGAGGATTGTATGGTGGAAGCATATTCACGCAGGGATAGAGGTGTTAATTTAACACCTCTCTGTAGAGTCGTGTTGATGCCAATGGTACTTTAAGCAGCTGTTATCTAAAGCCATATCTGCAAAGGAGATGGTGTGTGGCAAAGCTGTGTTATCATACCTAACTTGTAAAGCGTATGTTGCCAGCAACAGAGCCCACAGTTGTGTCGCAGGCATAAACTCTCCCTCCCATGGGAGAAGTGGCTTTGAATTCCTGCAGGTGGAAGGTGGAAGTCAGCTTTGTTCCCCCTTCTATCTCAGATGGGAGGAGGGCATGGAATTAAATAATCAGCACTTACTCCTTCTTTAAAAGCAGTCGGGCCATTTTTTTTGTGAACAGACCACCTTGTCAGTCCTCTCATCATCAAGCGCTGAGAACAAGGACTGCGTAGTTTGTGGAGCTGTGAAAGGTTTAGAAAGAAAACAGGAATACCAGGCAGCTGTATATCAAAGGCCTGTGTAGCTGCCTGTGTGTAGCCAGCACCTTTAATCTTAAAAATGGACACATGTGGGCAGAACAGTCTCTGGAGCTGCGCAGAAGCTGAGGTTTTCACTATCCCATTCAACGTGTGTTAACTTGATGTCATAGATATCTGTAACTTTCAACATTCTTGGGATTCAACTTATCCCTTCTTGCTGAAACGGGCTGTGGAAATCAATCCTCAGCAGTCTTCTTCTTTCAGTCTAGGAACACATTAAAGTCACAAGCCACAGAAACTGATTCCTCCCCCCAGCTCTCCTCCTACCGGGGTGCTAACTTCAAAGGTTACTTTCAACCGTTGAAATACCAACTGTATTAAACAAGCGGTCAAAATGCAAGCAGCCAGTTTGAATTGCAGGAATTCAATTATAAGCAGCTGGCTTCACTTCTAACTGAGGATCTAATAGTAAAAAAAAAAAAAAAAGAGCAACAGACCAAAACAAAATTCCAAACTAAATCCATCTGTCTGCTTCTACTCAATGAAAGTTAAATAGTAAGTGTGCCACTTTGAAGCCAGATGAAAGTTTCACTGTTCAGAGCATGTGCAACCTATGCAAACACACTTTTACAAAGGCAGATGTCTTCCTACAGGAGGTAAAAATAAATCTCTCTACGGGTTTCCTCTTCCTCTGTGTCTGTTTTAATTCTTCTGAATCACAAAATATGATGCAAAGTCACAACGGTGTGCACAGATGGATGGTTAATATGCAGCTCTGGTTGTTCTGAGGAGGTTGCTGTTTGACTTGTGTCTTTTCAGCTGAGTCATGAAGTATAACTCTGCAGTTGTACATTTCTTTGTGTCGGTGCTCCAGGCAAGGAGGCTGCTGAGAGCAGCTATCTCTGGCAGCGAGGAAACACAAAAGCAGGGATTTAGAGTGTGTAGCGGGGCAGTGCTGAGCTGGTGCATGCTTCTGCAACAATGGAAGGCCATGGCAGGCACGGCTGTCCCCAGCCAGCACCCGCTCTCCTACCAGGCACCCCAGAGGCAGTTCACACATTTATAAGAAGGCACAAAGGATGATATAGACAAACTATTAAAAGAATTCAAAGTCATGGGATGGAAATAATTTCTCCTAAAATGCTAAGCCTTCAGAAATCCCAAGATCAGCAAATCAATTAGCTTAGTCAGTAAAATATTTTACACTTTTGCATACAGCCTTTACTGCACTTGATTTTGATCTGAGAACTACCTGTAAAGAAATATACCAAAACTTCCCAAATATGCTTCAGCCATGCCTCAAAGTATTCTCTGAGGGCCCTCCACCCCCACATGCAGTTTGTTTGAAATCACTGCCTCCAGCTGTAATTGTGTCCTGGAGCCTTTGCTTTAAATGAAAATGCCTTCAAGCTGAACCCTAACCCTTATTTATCATCCTCAGAAGGAAGGAGGCCCAGTGGTAGTTGTGCTCCTATATGGGTTTGAGTAGACCTACTTGACTTGTTCAGAGAGAAAAATTATCTTAAATAGGTAGTCAGAAGTTTATTGGTTAGTGATATATTAATGCTACAATAATGAAATATGAATAACTAGTCTTTATTAGCTATCTGAATGACTTCAGATGCTCCTCAGGTATCTTTGCATTATAATGCCTTATTCCCTTTGTTTGTTTGATGGGATAGTGTAACAGAGAGCTGCTTGGAAGAGATAAGGGGCAGGGGAAGGCAGTTGTGGAGTGGGTACCAGCACTGAGCAACTTGCTGCTCTTCAGTCTCTGTACTGTGCAAATGAGGGTCTGCAGTCCCTGAGCTTTAGAAAAGTCAGCAATTAGCTTGTGACTGTTAGATTAGCAGGTTTTTGTGCTTTCAGTTCTGGACAGTTGAGATTCAAAAGTGAGCAGATTTCTTATATTGTAGTTTGTCAGACTAAATATCAAGTTGGTTCCATTGTGGAAGGTTTGCACATCTAGAAAAAAGGTAACACAGAAGGGGAACCAAAGCTAAAGGTTGGCTAATTTTCATGAAGGCACAAACTAGGGGTCTGGAAAACAGGCGACTGGCACAATAATAAGCAGCATCACTGGCAAGGTATTCCAGCCATGAGTAAAGCTTCCTCCAGCAAAAGCTTCTGTTCTGTGCAGTCACTGTTTTCTGAATAAAATCAGCCTCATGTTTTATATATCAGTTAAGTTAAAAAGATTTTTAAGAATATCAGTATGATGCAAGTCTATCTCATTTCAGTTAAATAACAAACTGGCATCTATAATTCTGATTTCCAGTACAGTGTAATTCTGCTTTCAGAAAAAGAAAATGGTATCCAAACTCTTATTGTTTTGTATAGAACATGAATCAGTCATGTCATTCTTCCTCATAACTACATGCATAGCTAACATCATGCATTGCAGCTATTCACTTTTAAAATAACATTCAACAACTTATGAGAAAAGGCATGCATAAGTACATTGGATTAAGCTGTCTTGCTTAACAAGGAGGAAGACAAAAGTTTATGTATTGTATACTACAAGTGGTATTATTCATAGTAATTCCTAGTGCTGAATGAGTTGTCTGTAGAGCTTTGTAAAGTTTAGCACCTCTAGAACAAAGTGATTAATTTATTTTCATTATTTTTTCTTTATTTCTGGTGACCAAGCCTGTCTTTTTATTCCACCAAACCATGGAGGTGAAAACCTTAAAATCACTACACCCGTGGCTGGTTTTATGTTACATCTGCATTTCATCTCACTTTCACTGCAAACAATGACTTCCTGGTACACGAGGCTGTGCTCTCTGCTCTTGCTTTTTTTTGCTTTCTCTTGTCTGATAAGGACTCAGGCTGATGACTTTGTGTATATGTGCTAACTCTTTTTTATTTTTTTTTAACTCTGCTCTTTCTGTTACATTTGTAACAAATGTAGCACTGCAGTAGAAACTATATATGCCTCAAATTAACCAGAAAAAATGTGATTATACTGATACATGTTTTATTTGTAGCTCCAGCTGCAGTAATATGAGACCTGCTTTATAATTCATCTACCGGGAATTTTGTGTCTATTTTGAAACCTCTGACGTGCCTATTAGAAGGTAACTGAGAAATGTATACCAACACTCTCAAGTATGGTGATGACAGATTTATTTTTTTTAAAACATTGTCGGGTATTTCTGGACTGCAATTTGCCTATCATGTTGTAAGAGTGACAGGATTATAAATCACGCTTAATCACCACATCTTACTGTAATAGCCACTGAAAACCAGTTCCGCTGCTGCCTGGATGGCAGCAGGAGTGATTTTTGATCTGTTGAGAGTAGTTGGATAGAACCACCTCAAACCATCCAATACTTACACTAAAGTAAGAGGAGGGTGATATACTGTATGTTTTGACTGGTATCTCTGGTAATCTGCATCGTGAAAAACAGATTTGGGCTTTTTCACACAGGTTTGTGGTTCTTCTGTTTCACTTTGAATTAATTTGCACTTTCTGTGTTTAAAATGAATACTCTGGTTGTGTTTGCAAATGTGTAACTTGATATGCCCCTATATCCTGTGAACAGTAGGAGAGGCCCTCTGGTACATGTGATACAGGTGTCGCTGCCTGTGTTCCAGGCATGGTCTGTGTTCCTTTTCTCTGAGCCTAGTCACAGAGAAAGTACGTGAGACACTTCACTGCTGGCAGTCTGGGACACATTGAACATGCACTGGCAACAGTTTAGAAACTCCTGGTTTGGCTGAAATCATAATTTCAAAGCCATGGCACAGATTATTGCTATGGTTTTGTTTTCATACTACTTCATACTACTTCATACTTTCATTTTAAAGAAGCCCTGAAGCAGTTGGTCTTATAATCAAAAAAAAAAGTTGCTGTTCTGTCTCTTTTGCAGTGATTTCCCACCAGCACCACACCCACACTTCCACCCCCCACCTTAGACTGTGCTTTAGGCAGTCACCGGATATCAAAATATAATTTTGATAAATGTCAGGAAGAGAGAATAGGGAAGAATGGAGTGGTTTGTAAAACTGAAATGAAAAATATACTCGTTTGATATGTTTCTAAAAAGCTACCTAAGAATACAGATGACAGAGTATTGACAACTACTGCTTAAAGGGAGTGTACATGAGCTTAACCAATGTTGAGGGATACATTTAGTGCAGGTAGCTTGGTGTGCAGCTGCAGACTGAGGTCTTGGTGCTGAACCCCGAACCCCAGGCGGGAGCTGCGGAACAGCCAAGTGACCCACACCGCTTCCCCGTGCTCGGACAGGGATGGGGTGAAAGCCCAGGGCTTCCTTTGGTCTCGGCCCCTCCAGCTGTTATTTTGTTATTGAGTTACTGCACCGCGATTAAATTAGTTTAAGGATCAGGAGGTTTGAGACTCTGCTTTGGGAAACCTGGGGTGGGGCAGCTCTGGAAACCTGGTATGACTGTGAGAGTGTGGGGGGTGTAGCTCAGAAGGGGCTTAGGGGCTTCAGTCCCAGCTCAGGTGGTTGCAAGTGTGACTGCCGGAGTGGCTCCTGGAGGGTCCGACTGACAGCTTTCCTTAACACCAAGATGCAGGGTAAGTACATGGTGGTAGAGAACTTTTTTTTTTTAACATATTAAAATAATTGAGTAGAAGGTGAACAATATATGATGCGAATGTAATTGTTGCTTATTGCCATTAATAGATCAATGGGTGTTACCTGGGTGTTGGCTGTTGTTGCTTGTATGCTTTGAGATGGTAGTCAGCCCCTGTTAGCAGCAAAAAAAGGAAAAGAAAAAGACCCAAAGAAACAACAGAAAAAAACCCCAAACAAACAAGATCAAAAAAAACCAAAACCACACACAACTCCTGATTTCAGAACCCAGAATTCAGAGACTATAGAGATTGTAAGATTAGGGTCCCACTAAGATGATTAAGATGGTCCAATGTGTTACCCAGTCATGCACATAGTGAAAAGTAATATAATACTGTTGTAAACTTGTGAGGTTGTAAATTATAATTCTTATTTTGTGCATATTACCATTGACTTCTCTGAATACTTTACAATTAGCAGTGGAAAAAAATAGACTTGCCATGGAAAAATACAATCTTTCTGAAAGAGGTAAGTGTATTTTCACAAGGTTTAAGCATGAACTGCAGCTCTGGATTTCTCAGGAATGTGTGTGGTATGTGACACAGCCTAGATCTGACTTGATGGTTATAATGGCATAGTCGAGAGAATAAATGAGAGTGCGATTTCACTTTGTAGCTAAGCTGATGTAACTGAGCCTTGACAACTAAATGATATATCCTGCTTCCTGGGGGTTGCATTGGGGAATCATGTGGCCATGAAGTTAATTTGGTCATCTGGGTGATTGAATAGAGACCGAAAACAAAACAAAAGTTTTCCTGTGAATAGCTTCACTGATCCCACTTCCCTTTCAACTATATATTCACTAGGTCCAATGCAGGAAATCTTTCGATTGATAGAGAAGAAAAGCAATTCTTCTGGCAGGTATTCCCAGCTGCACAGGTTTAGCTTTGGAAGAAATAACACCTTTCAAATTGCTGAACTCTAATGTAAGCTTAACAGAGGAAATTAAAAGCTTAGTTTGGAGTAGACTTTTTCTTTTCATATTCTCTATGTTATAGTTTCTTTTATTCACACCAGTCACTGTCATTATTCTGAGCTGTTGTTAATGGATATTGTTTTTCAAGAATATCCCAGAAGAAAAGGGAAAAGCAAGTGAGCAAGAGTTTCTGCTTCCGTAGTGCATATGGGTGTGTGAGTGTTGCTGGGTCTCATGACTCACTGCACAGCTTTGTGAGGTAAATCGGACTGCTTTAGCTTGCAGAGCAAGTATAAACTATTTCCCATAAATAGCGATACCGCACTTAGTCTCTAACAACTCCACAGAGCTAAATTTAGAGGAGCATTTCTTTACAACTACCGTTTCGCTCACACATACACACGCACCCCTACCTTAGATGGTGGGGTCCCCATTCAGGTGGGGGGAAAGTGGGGGAGCCATTGCTTATGTGCACCCCAACATGTTTTATTATTACAGTATTCACACCTGTGCATAGTGTGCACACACAGTCGAGTTTTCTATGATGAATGACTATGTACTAAAACAGCTGGGGGTGATTTAATATTCTCTGTGCTAAATCAAAAACAGCATACAGAATTTAAAACTCAGAGTGTGTGCTGTTCACTTCAGGTTGCCTTAGGAATTGCACAGACTGTGCCATGGAGACTGCTCGGTAACTGAGATAGACCTTCTAGCTCTTCCTGCTTTGCACAAAGGGGATCCCTGAGTGCTATTCACAGTTTCAGCAGCACAGGCTGTCCCCTGCTGAGAGTAGGAGAGTTCCTGTTTCAGGCAGCAGAGGACAGTAACACATGACTCGCTGGTATGAATCATTTTGCAATCTTTTGCTAGTCCATACTGACTTTTTTACATATCTTTTATTCTGGACTGTGTGAGTAGCCACAGCTCAAGTATCAGTCTTTTCAATTCATATTCCCTTCATTTGCCCTCCACTCAGTATCCCCCATCGTGGTGGCCAAACAGGATGTCCTGTCAGCCCTGGCTCCCTGTCGTTCTGAGATTTGGCCTAAGTGCAAAGAGCTGACTCAACACCTGCTCTGGGTTTAAAGGGGCCGAAGTCTACTTTATACAATGTGTGGTACAAGATTTTAACCTCTGAAATGCCATTCCTCTGTGATTGCCCTGCAAAACCACAGCTATCGTTTCTCACAAGCGTTGTTACTGAAGGGACATTGAGAGGCAGCAGTGTGTAGGGACTGAACTCCCCCAGATTACCACTTAGCTGATAGTTCCTGTCATGGTATCACTGCCTGTGGGAAAGTCATGTGCACTGTTTTTTAGCATTCTTCTGGATGTTGTTTAGAAACTGCTGGACAAACCAAACATATTTTCCAGCATTTCATTTTGATAAGAAAGTAGTACAGAATGAATGCTTCATAACAATATGCCAGGCATGTGCTCAGTTCCTAACAGCTCTAACATAACCTGCTATATGCAGTGGCAGGATGTGTTTGTGGTATAAAATTTCTTCTCTCATTTTTCATTTTTAGCCTGGGTCTTCCTTGGTTAGAGTTTAGGAGTGACTACTCCATTTCCTTCCACATCTCTCTCTCAGTTATATCAGGCCAGCTTTTTGGTTTTCGGTAAATTGTATTTGATCATCTAGTGTGAAAGATGGAATTTACACAGCAAGATGCGTTATTACTGGTTGAAATATTTGTGAATATCCATTCAGATTTAACTACTGTAACTACAAAGGTTGACCTTCATCTGATACAAACACATTAAAGTTGTGGAGAGACTTCCTTACTGAGCTAAACAACATGGGCTGAAATCATGGTGTAAGAAATTCATTTGTGATTACAAAGATCTTCAATTGAAATTAAGGCTTGAAGAGACTTTTGGGTATATATAGATAAGTACTAGTTATACATGAACCATTCCTGCTAGGTATTTAGGTGCTTGTAACAAGCTGGCTAATGATGAAGGTTCCACCAGCTGCCCACAGAATCTGTTCCAGTGTTTTTGCTTCTGGATATCATCTTGAAGCATGGTTCCTGAGATGGACAAAGCATCCCAGCTGAGGCTTTAATGAGTGCTAAGTAAAGTGAAAGGTTTGTTTTATATATCTCACAGCACTTCTGTTTATACACCTCTGTATGTTTGCTTTTTTCACAAGAGTATGGCAGTGTTGACTCATGTTCAGTTTGTGATCCACTCTAACCCCAGGTCCTTTTATATTGGACTGCTGGGTAGCTGCTACTTCTCCTGTGTTTGTGCAGTGAGCTGTACCTTACAAAGGAAACATATTAACCTTAATTTATTTCCTAATTATTTTAGACCTTTTTTTCTTTACTTGCCTACATTACTCTGACTTCTGTTCTTAACCTCTGAAGTTGTCAGAGGTGTTCCCTGCCCCTTTTCCCCCAAATGTGCAATTTAAAACTACCATTTGTGTATATATATAATTGTATAATTGTATGGTGGAATAATGTCTGTGCCCACAGAAACTGATTTGATACAAGCTTCCATAGTGATATTAGCAGTCACTTTTAGCCCATGTCGTCTTCAGCTGGTATCCTGCACATCCATTATTTTGTCCAAAGTTTGCTGAGCTTACTTCCACAAATTGCCTGCAAGAAGCATCACATCTTAAGTTAAATGATATCGACATTTCACCATCCTTGAGCCTGTTAAACCTGTCACAGTAGACAAGATCAGTTTGATGCAATCTGTGCCTAACAAGTCTGGCTCTGTTACTTATCAACCTATTATCGTCTAAAAATAGTTCATTTGTTCCAATATATTTTTCCAGGAATTGCCATTAGACCAACTGTTCTGTAACTGCCCAGCTTGTGTGTGTGCTTTTCCTCTCTTCATGCTTTTTCTTTATTTTTTATTACTTTTCTGATGTTTTTTTCTATTTTCTACATTTCTGGAACCTTCCCATTTCATGGCTTTCCATGATAATCAGTAGTGGTTCTGACATAGCTTCATCTGGCCAAATACTTCAGAGACTGTATTAAGAGTCAGCTAACTAAAAATACAGACATCATTTTAAGCAAATGGTCCCACCTGTTCCTTCTCCCTCCCCCCACATCAAGTTCTTGATCCTTTATTGTATTTGGGGTTTTTTTACTGACATAATTAAATATTGAGCATTTCTTCATGTGTCGGCTTACCACTTTAAGCAAGCTGCTACCTCTTTCATTGACATTTACAAATAAGCGGTTTCTATTCCTACCTTAATTTAACTACCAACAATCTTGAATCTTCTCGTGTCTTTATGCCCAGACGTGATTCTTTCTTAACACAATCTTCTGTCTTGTGAAATCCTGGAGACTAAGCCAAACTGTCTTTCAGTAAACTCAGTATAGATTGAACAGGTCAAATGTAAACACTTTTCCAGATCTAGATTTATTCCCATCATTCTTCTCTGAAACTTTTCCAAACTTTAATAGTCTCCAATCTAAATTAACTGAATAAATGTCAAGCATATGCTATATTCACTAAATCTGAGCAAGGCTTCTAAATTACTTGAGTTGCACTACTTCTGGTTACTGTGGTTACCACGTAGCAAGAATGATATGTGTGGATTGCACTGAGTGACACCAAGAGTCAAAACCACAGCAAGGTCAAGATGGGAGAGTGAACAATGACACTGCTGGATGTATCTGCACCTTACTTACCAGCCCAAGTCTCAGGTACTGCCCTTCTTCCTCCTTTGACCTATCCATCCACTGTCTCCAATTTGTAGCCTACTTTTGCAATCTGCACCAAAGTCACGTTTATTATGTTTCTCTCCCTTGCAGCCATAAGCTGCATCTCATTTTTTTTTTTATTCAAATAAACACCTTCTAGGAATCTGTCTACACACTGTTGCCTACCTTGATATCTTGCCTTTACATGGAGAGGCAGAAAGGGGGAAAATACAAAAGGGCTGCAAGGGGAGAAAAAGGATTTAGTTTTTTTCCCAAGTGCACAAGCCAGCTCCAAACCCATCATAGCGAGAGGCAGCAAAATTAACCTGATGAGTAAACATTACGCAAAGTTATCAGAGCATAGCTCAGTTGCTGTGAGGGCTCAGCATGGTCAGTGGGTGAGGAATTGAGGTCCCATTTGAAGGCTTTGTCACAGGCTTATCAGCACAAAAGGATGAACATGTTGCTTTTGACAAAATGATTCTTAGCAGAAGAGACCAGAGCTTCAAAATGGAATTTTGGACATTCATGATAAATTGACAAGAGCCAAACTGTCCTCACCCAGTAGATTTCAGTTCAGTAACTGACACTTTCTTTATGCACACATTTATATATATATGTATATACATATATATATTTATAATGCTCCCATGTAGGGTATTCTTTGAATTTAATTCCTAGAAGGGCTTACCATTCATTTAGGGCGTCCAGAAGGTAGTGGGATATAGTAAAAATGTGATCCATTTGGGGAAGAGGCTGTAGCCTGTTTGCTGTTGGAATACACTTCATGCAAAACCACAGAACAGTTTAACAAATTATATTGTTTCTCTGTAATGGTGGTTACTTTGTCAGTGCTTCACCTTTATTCTGCATTAGTGGCTACTAATTCTGCTTTTTGCCTGGAGCCAGGTCACCAGCTGGTATAAATTAGTCTAGCACTAATGAATTTATGAAGCTTTGTCAGATGCCTGCAGTGAAGGGTTACTTTTTGTTTAAATGGAAGAATTCTTGGATCTGAAGTCCTCTGGCTGTCTGTATGTATTTCCCATTCACTGTTCAGTTCCAGAACGCTCTTACTGAAGCAGCCACCTCTGAAGTTGTGTTTTTTTCTGCTTAGAACAATTTTGCTCTCAATCAGATACTTTCATTTTCTAGCTCACAAATGCAGGCCTGCATGGAACAGAACACGGGTTTAAATACAACTGTTAGTTCTGGTTGCATCACAGTATACCCACTCTGTCTGATGATAAACCTTCAGTACCACAGTTCATACTAAACACTCAATATAAATGAGCTTTCTTGTGCTGTGGATAATTGTGGTTTGAAAAGATTGTCCAAAGCATTTTTTTTTAAAGCAGGCTATCCTCTGGGCATTAATCCTTCACTTATTGTAAATGCTGTAACTGGAACAGCGCTCCTTCCCAGAGGAAACTCGTCTTAGGGGAAACAGTGAATTTTTGAAGGGCTCATGTTAAGTTATTCAGAAGACTGAAATTTTATCTGCTTATTCATCCCAATGATATTCTCAACAGTTTTGAAGGCCATGCTCTTATATCTCCTCCTGTAAAATCTTTTAAGAATCTATAAGCAAGGTCAGCTATGAGATCAGACAAGGCTGCTGAGGACTTTGTTCAGCCCAAATCTTAAACTTCCAAAAATGGAGGCGTTTAATTTGTGCTGTCTACTAAGACAGTCACTTGAAGTGTATTTACAGTTTTTTCCTTTCTTTTACCAAGCAGTTTCATTTATATAAAAATATCAGTCACTTGTACAGAGCCAAATAACTTTCAGAAGTAGCTTTTTTCAAGTAGTTTAATTACCTCCCCCTGTTCAGTTAAACTTAGTTTAAGGAGGCTTTTTGTCTATTCTCTACATATATGAATAGCACCATTATTCCATTAGTTGTTTTTTTATTTAATAAATAGACAACTGTAAAATCTGATAGTAAGTGTTAGGATCATGTAGAGAAAAGGATTTTGTAACATGTAAATGCTTTTTCCTTCTGTTAAGAATCAAGGCATTAAAGAACACATATTTGGATGCTGTGTGCTCATGCTATATTTTATGTTGAACTCTGGACAAATGTACATAGTATGATAATTGTAATGTAGGGATTAGAAATTTCACAATAATTATGAGGCTAATACAAAGTAGTGCTGTGTACCAGAGTTGGTTTTGCTAATCAACATTTACTTATTGGTAACTTTGGACTGCTTTGCCATGACACTTTCTGAAAGTGCCTTCAAGAAATCTTAGTGCCTCTTTCATATACAGTGAGGCTGATTTAACTGAATTTATCAGGTCTGTGTTTAAAGTCTTGTGCTTATAAAGTCTGTTTGCTTACACTGCTGAATGACCTTGGCCATTTGCAGTTAAAGTAGTTGTATAACCACTAGTTACCTTCATCTTTGTGCAGAAGTCTGGCTAAAAAAGATGTCACTCCCAGGTATATATAGTAGAGAGTTAAAACTCTTCAGAACTGCCCAGTGAGCACATCTTTTATTTTCTAGCATGATTTCACTGGCTGTGACTGTGTTCTAAGTTTTTAGCGCATTCTGTATGCGCTGGATCCACATGCTAAAATGAAAGTAATGCTGCAGTAGCTACTGTGATCTCAAAATCTATGCAACATTCATTTTTTAAAGCTAGAATATTTGGCTTAGATATACTGACAGCATAACTTTCATATTAATATAATTTGATCTGAGATTCAAAACCCTTTTAAAATAGTGGCTTCTGTATAGCTTCTATGTGCTTTTACACTGGAGACACATGTGGACAGAGGGTATTTCAGTGTAGCATATGCTCACCAGTGGTCAAAGGAGAATGTGTAGTTTTTGCCCATGAAGTTCTCCTACTTGCAAAGTCAGTCTGGATTGAATAAGCACTGTTCCACAGCCTGAAAGACCATGACTTCTTGAAATCTCTTATCTGTTTCTACCTAAATGTTACGTATCAAAGAGATTAGTTTGGCCAAATGAATAAAATCTAAAATTTTAACAGGCTGTTTGCATGCAGGATTTAGTCCAGTATATGCCTATCTGTGTTTGCTGAGAGAATTCTTCAGAATGCATTGCCACTGAATTATGTGAAGCTACTCATATATCTGAAGGTCCGCAGCTGTATAAATATTTTTAAGATTGATAATAGGAATGTTCTGCTAATAGAATGGACAAGAAGAGATACCCTAGCTGTTGAGAGAATAAAAACATGTATTGCTGAGATTAAAGAGGAAATAATAAAATTTGTTTGAAAACTCAGTTAAAGAAATGGAGGGGGAAAATAACAACTGCTGTAGACTTGAACTAGGACCATGGTTAAGAGTTTGTACCACAAATTCAGCTTTCATAGCTTTCAGCTATGTACATGTCACAAAAATTGCTCTCTTAAAAATACCTGATTCAAAAACCTTAATTTATTAAATAGTCTTGTAAAAAACAGTCTCTTGAAAAAAAAAATGTGCAGTTTGGTATGGACCATATAAGAAATCAGTAACATATTTCCTTTCTTCTGTCCCTATTGAGACACAAGTAATTGACTACATTTGGAAAGTGTTAAAACTACCTTTCTATGAGACAGATGAATCCATTAAAAATAACCTCCACTGACATACACATTTTAGAAGCTAACTTCAAACTGTCCTGAAGAATAAAGCTTTTTAGCTGTGTTTACAGTCTTTGCTTTATAGGAGACCCAAAAAGTACTGCTTAGCTTTCTTACCAAATATTACCCTTTGGTCTTCAACCTGAGCCACTGAATCACTTCACAATAATGCATTTACATTTCCAGAAAGTGATCCCCCTCCCTGTTACCGTGTCTTCATATGCAATGTCTTCACTAATAACTGCCCCAAAATTTAGCTGAGGAAAGCTGAACCATCTCTATCTTCCCTCCACCCCCATCCCCAACTTGCCCCTGCCTAAAAACATAGGAAGTGATGAGAAGAACTTTATTCCTTTCTTAAAAACCAGAATGTTTGTTTAATGATATCCAAACCTTTTTGCAAGTTTACCCTGATTATTTGTGTAAAAGGTGCATTCTAAATTCAGCATCTTTTCTAGTGACATCTCTCAAATATTTTTTTAAATGCACCTTTCTTACCTTTTGTGTGGAAAAATACCAGGTATCCGTGGTGTATTATAGACACTTCAATGTCATATCGCACCATGAAGTTCTACGTTTACAGCTCACTAGTGAATTTAATGCTGGGTTTATCTCAGCTAGAGAAACTTGGGAGTCAAATGAAAGTGTAGATGCATGAGGTGTTTGGGTTTTTTTTTTAGTTTGTTGATGTTGTTCTTTTTTGTTTGTTTTTGAACAAGAACCTATTTCCATGCTTTACAACTGAAGTGCATACCAGCAAATGAATGGGATTATAGTTGTCTATAGGTAAGTAACTATTGCTAACATGCATATAACGTAGCTGAGTAAGAAAACCGGCTATGTAGCCTTGAGATAGGTGAAAAATAACAGAGATAGTCAGCTTCCCAGCTTAATTCATCTTGAATAGGTATAGAAGATGTTGAATATTTAATGGATTTTCTTACATCAGTTAGGAGAAAGAAAACCAGAGAACAATCCACTGGAATTACGAGAGCCTTGACATCTGATGTGAGCTGTTTTGTGACTCCTCATTGACATGATTCTAAAAATAATTTGCTAGGGCTGCCGGTTTTCTGACGAGAAAATAGAATACGGGGGCATTTCTTGCAGAGAAGCCCCGTGCCCTGAATGCTTTTGTGACTAATTTGTTTTCACTTCCGACGCATCTTAGCTGGAATCGCGTCCACCTTGCTTTGTACTTTTGTGCCAAAGTTTTCTGAGCCAAGTCAACTTTTGTTCACTAATGTTACGACAAAGACAGAAAACGCTTCTTAAAAGAAAAAAAAACCTGCAACTTTTTTTTTTTTTTAAAGCCAAACGATAGTTTCTTATTCTGGTGTAATAAGCTTCCTGAAATTCCTGCTTCTCCCCCTTCTTCCCCACCTCTGTTTCTGGCAGGCTCGGACGCAAAGCGCTGGGGGGGTCTCGCATCCCATGTCTTTTTTGGCCGACATTTGCTCGTTGCCTGTCTGAGCAACTCACTGCACGTCTCTAACCTCGCCGATGGCGCTCCTCTGTGCCCCCAATGATGCACACAATTAATCCGCCGGGGCTGTTCCCCGGGCCCTTCCCTCCCTCGGCAC
>VWZF01001696.1:1159845-1179355 GCA_013396755.1 Sclerurus mexicanus | reverse complement strand
CTCCGCGCTGCCCGCCCGCCGCCGCCCCGCGCCCCGGCCTGCGCCGCCGGGGAAACTCGAGCCTGCCGAGGGGGCGATGCGAGGGGCGCTCCGAGGGGCCCCGGCCCGCTGGTCTCGCTCCTCCCTTCCCCGGGCGGGGCCGGGCCGCGTGTGGCGCCGCCATCGCTGCCCCGCGGCCCGGACAGAGCCGTAACCAGCTTTCTTTCTTGCGGAACTTCCAGGTGTCAGTTCTCTTTTGCCGAAAGAAAGAACTGAACTTTCGTCCGAAATGGGAAAGGAGAAGACCCACATCAACATCGTCGTCATCGGCCACGTCGATTCTGGCAAGTCCACCACCACCGGCCACCTCATCTACAAATGTGGAGGCATCGACAAGAGAACCATCGAGAAGTTCGAGAAAGAAGCGGCTGAGGTGCGTGGGCCTGTGGGCTGGCACCCGGCAGCATTCGGGGGTACAGGAGTGGCCAGAGAGAGCCTTGGTTGCCTGGTGGCCCTGCAAGGCGCTTGGCGGCCACGGGGAGGCGGGTTTTGGTTGCGGCCGCCCCGGGAGCTGAACAAGTGGCTCAGTGTTGCGTGGCCACGGGGCGGCAGCTGGGTTGCAGTTGTCCCGGAGGCTGAACAAGTGCGCAAGTGTTCAGTCCGCCATTGTGTTAGCTGGAGAAGCTCAAAGCATTGAAGTGCAGAGCAAAGGCAGAAAAAGATGGTCTAAAGCTACACATGGATAAATATGTCTGCAGTTGTATGTTAAGTAGAGTTGCCCGGTTCAGTCTGTGTGTATGTGTAGTAAAGGACAGAATTAAAATTAGTTGATCTATTAAGGTTTAATTTGAAAATCACTAAGTTTTACTGATTTTTTTTTCTCTGTACGGTAATAGCATAGGTTTTAAGAACATTCCAAAATTAAAATTAGGCAAATGTGGGGCACAGTGGCAGTTACAGTGTTGATTATCACAAGGATTGCATTAGGGAGAGAGTGTAAATTTGTAGAGAACATTTAATAGTAGAACTCAGGCTCAAGAGTTCTATCCTTAAGATGCGTTACTGCAATTAACAAGCTGTCAATGGGGCTGAACTGTCAACAGGTTCAATAAACAGAAAACAGTTGGCATCTCTCACTAGTAGTGCCAAGTGTATCTTGTTGCCTGCTTTATGAGCAGCAACATGTTTCAGTGTTGAGCCACTTACTATTCATAGATTTGGCTCTTTAGCCAGGGTGTGATCTTTCTGAAGTAAATGCAGATACATTGCTTTTTTTCTCCTTTTTTTAGAAAAAGTTAACTGTTTTTCCCTAATCATAGATGGGTAAAGGTTCCTTCAAATATGCCTGGGTCTTGGACAAGCTGAAGGCTGAACGTGAGCGTGGTATTACTATTGATATTTCCCTGTGGAAATTCGAAACAAGCAAATACTACGTCACCATCATTGATGCTCCTGGACACAGAGACTTCATTAAGAACATGATTACTGGAACTTCTCAGGTTTGTAAATAAAATCAAGAATGTGGGGACTTGAGGAAGACTGTTCCTTAGTTGGTATGGGGGTGGTTCCTATATACCCTGGCAGATGAGCAAGCATTATAATAAGAGTTTTGGTTTTGTTTTTCTCTCCCTTTCTTTTTTTCAAAGGCTGATTGTGCTGTCCTGATCGTTGCTGCTGGTGTTGGTGAGTTTGAGGCTGGTATTTCCAAGAACGGGCAGACCCGTGAGCATGCCCTTCTGGCCTACACCCTGGGTGTTAAACAGCTGATTGTTGGTGTCAACAAGATGGATTCCACTGAGCCACCTTACAGCCAGAAGAGATATGAAGAGATTGTCAAAGAAGTCAGCACTTACATCAAAAAAATTGGCTACAACCCAGACACTGTAGCTTTTGTGCCAATTTCTGGTTGGAACGGCGACAACATGTTGGAGCCTAGCTCTAACGTAGGTTTGACATTTATTTCTATTAAGACATGAAACTAGGAGGATATTGAGACAAATTATACAATGATAAAATGAACCTGTTTTGTAATAGTTACAGTTGAAAGTGATAAGGTCCAGAATCAGAGGACTTGAAAAATTCTTACTCTGCAACAGCCCGATAACTGAGATAATGCTAAGATACACCACTTAGCCTTTTTCAGCTTTGTGCCATTGAATTTGACAGCTTACTCGAGGGCTTGTTTTTCATTACAGATGCCCTGGTTCAAGGGCTGGAAGATTACCCGAAAGGATGGCAGTGCCAGTGGAACCACCCTCCTGGAAGCCTTGGACTGTATCCTGCCACCAACTCGTCCAACTGACAAACCTCTGCGTCTGCCTCTTCAGGATGTCTACAAAATTGGCGGTATGTGTTCTCTAATGCTTGTCCACTTGCCACGACAGCTGATGTATTGGCCAGAAATGCAAGTGTTTGCCCACGAGCTTTTGCTTCAAGCCAAAAATGTATAATGTTTGTCTCAAGTGGTTTTTTTCCCATAAGGGTGTATATCCATTAACCTGAATTACTGATGTTGCTTTTCCTTTGCAGGCATTGGTACTGTACCAGTTGGCCGTGTGGAAACTGGTGTTCTGAAGCCAGGCATGGTGGTTACATTTGCCCCTGTCAATGTTACAACTGAAGTAAAATCTGTTGAGATGCACCATGAAGCCCTGAGCGAAGCTCTGCCTGGTGATAATGTTGGCTTCAATGTTAAGAACGTGTCTGTAAAGGATGTTCGCCGTGGCAATGTTGCTGGTGACAGCAAGAATGATCCTCCAATGGAAGCTGCTGGCTTCACTGCACAGGTATTTTTTTTTTCCCCCTGTTCAAGGATGTTTGAAATGTAGCTGTGTATTCTGAAATAGGAGTCTTTTTCTTTCTTCACTTGTGGGCTAAGCTATAAAGTAATACCAGCTTGTGTTCTGGGATGTATTTGCTTGAAGCAAATCTCATCAATTTCTTGGCTTTATATCAGTGTTCAGAATTATCCCAGTGCTAACTTGGCTTCCTTGGTTTTCTAGGTCATTATCCTGAACCACCCTGGCCAAATTAGTGCTGGCTATGCCCCTGTGCTGGATTGCCATACTGCTCACATTGCCTGCAAATTTGCTGAGCTCAAAGAGAAGATTGATCGTCGTTCTGGCAAGAAGCTGGAGGATGGCCCGAAATTCCTGAAATCTGGAGATGCTGCTATCGTTGATATGATCCCTGGCAAACCCATGTGTGTTGAGAGCTTCTCTGATTATCCTCCTCTTGGTAAGGCATCTCCTAAAGTGTTTTAATACTGATCTCTGGAAAAGACACTTCTTAATTCCGAGTATTGGGATGTAGTGTGTTCTGTGAAATGCTGTTGAAAGCTGTAACGTGAAACCAAAACATCAGTGGTACAGAGGTACTTGGCGGAGGATGATCTCTGTCCCCGAGTGGCATTTGCTCACTTACCTCAGGCTGTGTGTTGCTCTGTGCAATTTCCACTGTTGAGTTCTCCAGCTCTAGACAAAAGTCATAACACATGTTTTTTGTTTTCAGGTCGTTTTGCCGTGCGTGACATGAGGCAGACGGTCGCTGTTGGTGTCATCAAGGCAGTTGACAAGAAGGCTGGAGGAGCTGGCAAGGTCACAAAGTCTGCCCAGAAGGCCCAGAAGGCTAAATGAAAATTCTGTACACCAGCTGCCACCTCAGTCTTAATCAGTGGTGGAAGAACGGTCTCAGAACTGTTTGTCTCAATTGGCCATTTAAGTTTAATAGTGAAAGACTGGTTAATGATTACAATGCATCGTAAAAGCTTCAGAAGGAAAGGAATGTTTGTGGACCATTTGTTTCGTGGCAGTTTAAGTTATTAGTCTTTAAAATTGATAAATTTTTTAAAATGGAAACTTGAGACCAAAAATCTGTCACAGAATTTGAGACCATTAAAACAGAAGTTCAATGCTATGTCTCTGTGTTCTTTGGGTTAAGTTTATGCCAAAACCTGTATCTAGGCCTGGGGGGATCAGAAAGGATCATTACTTACGTTCAAAAGTTAAGGCAAATACTCAGATTATCTATTTCTGAAGAGTAGAGCGAAGTTCAGCTGCAAGTTTACTGTTTTTAACTGATCTTAGCCTTAAGAAATCACTGGTGCTTTCTCTAAAAATGATTTTTAGGTTGAATAATACAAATACCAAGCAACAGTTTGAAGTGTTTTGGTGCATTCTGTGATGCACTGAGTAAACCAAGAAAACTTTGTATAATGACAAAGAAATAGTGTAAACAAGAACACATAAAAGGCATAAAGAATCCAGTGTTGGGTTTCTCGTAAATTTTGTACACAAATTTTTCTAATTGCAAACAAACATTTTTTTCCTGGGAAACTGATTAACTGTTGTGTAGCTCTTTAAAGATTAAACACTTTTACATAAATGTTTTCTAATGCATAGTAAGACATTCAATAGCCAAACCTAAAAATTAAACTGTTTTCAGAATTACACTTGATGTAATTTCTGAATGATCCAAGATTGTAGCCTGCACTAAACATAGTGTGACAATGTACCTGCTATCTGTAACAATGAATTGAAGATTTGGGTCAGGCAGTTAGTGGACTTGGGTACCTAGTCCAAAAGATTACAGTTAATCACTAGATAAATAATCCCAAGTGAAACATGGCTGTAAGAAATACCAGCAGTAATAGTTGGGGATTCCAGCATAAAAGTTTTGCTTTGAACTGGTAAATGGAAACAAGCAGTTAATGGATAATCAGACCTGACTTGCATAATGACACAGCTGTTTTACTAACCTTTCACATGATTTCCCCACAGCATCCCCACATAAGGTCAAAAAGAATTCAGTGTCTTTGAGGGACTGTTGTTCCATGACACCGCTATGTTTGTTCTGCCTGCAATGACGGTATTCTCTTGGTTGTTTTCCTTTCCTTCTCTGGCTGTGTGCTTGCTCTGCAGAAACTCATACCTGTACTGCTTGGATAGACCTGAATTGCTGTTACTTGTTCTCATGTTCTCTTTGCTTTGGTTGGATCTTTTCTCCTTTTCTGCTCACCTTCAGTATCTTAACTACAGCAAAACCTTGGAGCATTACACACAGTGTTTGAAGGTACAGATGTGCCAAATGCAGTGGAGGCAATAGTTAGAGGACTTCCATAGCACAGCAAAGCTGTGGAATTCAGTAAAGGACTCTGTGCTGCTTCTAGAGGTTTGTTAATGTCCCCAAGGCACCAGGAAGTACATAACTTCAAAATGGAGGCAGATGTACTGTTGCCATAATAAAGTATCTGGCCAAATCTTTGCATGCTTTTCAGTTAAACTGCTGACCTTTTTCCAAGAGACTTTGGTCAAACTGGTTCAGCAAAGTTCTAATATGGATGAAAAGCAAAGCAGCTCTGGCACAAGCTGCCTTCACAGCGCAGCTCTGCATGCGTTGGATTTCTTAACACATTCCTTTGTAGGTGCAGGATGTTTCGTTTGGCCGGCTGCAGTCTGGATATGCAACACTCTCTGCAGTGCCTCTGTGCACGTTGCACGGGGTTGTCTACAGCTGGGTGTCTGCTCCATGAGAGTTTGGAAATCAGCTTGTAATAAGCAACTCATTCAAATCCTTTTGGCAAAATCAGGTGTGATGCTGCACTGGGCATTTGAGGTGTCTGACCACAAGCAGCAGAAGGGAGACACAACGGTGCAGTGCTGCTCTTGCAAGGGGGCCCCCACTTCTTCAGCTGTGTGTAGGTCAGAGCAACTACAAAAGCTGCTGGGAGGATGGTTCATGTTAAAATGGCCCATGATGAGCAGGGGCAAGACTGAGCTGCGAAGCTGGGGGCAGAGGGAATAGTTCTGCCTCTAGAGAGGTAGAAAACGTTAAGCCTAGAGAACAGACAGTATTGCATCTAACAACTTCACGTTGTGTGCAGTAAAAACACTTACAAACACTGCATGCTGTACTAGCAATTGCTTTCATATATTTAAAACCTAAATTTTACACATACTGGTTTTTTTTTTTTTAACTTTTATAGATCAGATTTGCTTTCTATGCACTAATGTAATCCCATCTCAGTTCTTTTATTAATCTGTGACTACCTGGGGAAATTGTTAGTCTTTTGTAAACAAAACTTGGTAATAAAATTACTTTGATCAAACTTTTAATAAATATTAATAGTTGAGAATTGTATTTGTCTTTTGACTGCTTATTTCTTTAAGCAACTTTTGCAGCTGTCCTTAACTCTTTTGCCCCTGTCCTGCAATACTGGTGGTGTTTATACAGAAGGAAGTGTGAAAGCATACTGCCATGGTGATGGAGCTAGCCATGAAGGCAGAAAACTGGCTGGCTGGCCTATTACATTGATGTATTATGTTTCAGTTTTGTTGCTGAAGGTGGCAGTGGGGAGCTGGAAGATAAAAACTATTTCCTTTCTAGTTGATGATGCATGCTTTGGCTGTCTGGAGACCCTTTAGTATATAGAAATGTCCCAAAAATACACGTGACAAGGTATTCAGGATCAGATACAACAAAGGCTGGCTGGTCTGTATAGGGAAGTGGAGCAGCACAGTCCTAGCTGCTGTAAGCAAATAACTTCTTGCTCAGTGTTGGTTCCCTAGGTGGATAGTTTAGGCTAGAGTAAAATGGGCTGAGCTCAGACTACTGCTTTGAGATATTTTAATTATATCTCAGACCAGTTTGTGCAAGGCTAATAACTGGAATAGCTGATTTTACTGAACTTGCAGATGAAAGACTATTTCACATTCTGCATATAGCTGTCTCAATATATCTTGAATGGTGTGGACAAACTTTGAAAAATTGCTCCTCTAAATGCATATTTATATTTAAATTTGATCAAGATAAACCACGTAGAAAAAATCTGTACTGTATGGGGATATACTTTTCCTCATTACTGCTAAATGATTCAATATCTGCTTAAGGAACAACATAAATTCCATTTGGATCAAAAATACAACCCACCTGGTTTTAACTTAAATGTTTATGTAGTGCTTAGGCAACTGTGGTGCAAAAGAGCTGAAGGAAACCTGCTAGATGGCAAAACTCTATTGGTTTCCAAAGCAGAAGCTGTGGGATTTTAGCCTTTTCTGAATCCTCTTTAGTGCCTTCTGATTATTTCTGCGTTGTAAGTCAATTACACAATTGCCTATTTTTAAAAAAATCAGGTTACTTTCCCTGGCTGCCTACCAATAATTCTTTAATCCTTTTATGTTTCAAATATTTACACAACATAATTCAAATCTGCTAGCTTCTCTGCACTGATAAGGTGACAGTTAAACATGTATTTTCCATGAAAGATCCTGAGTGAAGCACCGAGGAAATGTGGAGGTCAATCAGAGCTAACCTGATGGACAGTCTCTGGCCTGTGGGTGGAGGGATGGTGGGGCTGCAGCAAGACGCACAAGGGGTGGCTGTCAAGGAGCTGCGCTCTGAATTTGTGCAGGTTTTGCTTATTTTTTCCTTTAAAAATTCAAAATTTGAAGGTACCTAAGCTTTGTTTGGTGAAGTGTTCCCATGGACTAAGTGCATGCTTTTAAGGATGTGGGACCAGCAAGTTTGGCCTTGGTGTGCTGAGGTACTTTGCTAGGGCTTTCTTCTGGCTCTTCTCAGCAAAGCAATCCACGAACCTGGTCATCCTTCTGCAAAAGCAGCTGCAGGCTCAGGCCTAGCACAAACACAGATCCATGAGTTAATATGCTGGGTTTTTTGTATTACATAGTCAGTGGAAATAAGCAGAGCCAGCTTACCTCTAACCTGGGGCCCTGCCCGCTCTGCCAGCAGCAGTCACAGTCTTTTTTTCCCTTTCAACCCAGTAAAATCTGGATTATTTAACACAAAGGGGAAGTGCCACAGCAGAGCCTGTTTCCCCAGCCCAGGTCCCTGTTCTGCAGGGCTCAGCACAGCCACCAAGCCAGCTGACTCCAAACCTGCAGTGACCAAAGGGAAAGACAAATGTTCCCTCCTGGGGAGTCTTTGATTGGAGGTGGGCCTGAAATTTAAAAGCAAGTTTCAGGTTCTCATCTTCAGCCACTTGAGCACATCTTAAGCAAATGCTAATTTTTTTCTTTGATATATGCATGTATGTATGTACATTTATATATATATACTTACATATATATACACACATCTATACATCTATATAAATTAGTAAAATGTCTACCTAATCTTTTTTTTAATTATTGCAGTTGCCAGACTTCTTAAAAAATCTGTTTTTCGCATTTTGAAGCTGAATTCCAAGCTAATTCCTTAGTCACCAAACCTTCCCAAATGAATGTTTAGTTATTGATAACTTGTTATTACATATATAATTGCAATTATTTAGTATTATTGCATAATTTTGTTATTACTAAATATTTTATAGATATTTGATAAATATTTTGTTTTATATGCTGGTATGTGGTACAGGGCATGGGTATTTTGAAGAAAGAGATGTAGGATTGTTGCTGTCTCTATGTAAAACAAGCCCTTACACAGCCTCTCCCAGAGGAAAAGAAAGGAATATAAGTCTAGTTATGTTTGCTTCTACTTGACTGTTATTACTAGTAATAATAACTAATATTACCTAGCCTGTTGCTAACGCACTTTTATGGATGATAGCACCCTAATTCTTTGGAGAAGGAGGGGATGTACATATGTGCACATGGATCCGGAGAAGGAAAGCAAACCTGAACAAGAGCTCTGCACTGCTGCCGTCACTTCCCTGCCATGGTAATTCCTGCGACTCATTTCTGGGCACGCATCCGCAGGACTTCTACACACGTGGCACAGCTGAGGAGAGCTGAGATCACAGCCTGTGACGTGACCGCTCTGCATCTGGTACGGCCCCTTCCAGCTTGAGCCTGACTCTCCCCTCTGTCAGCTGGCCCTGCTCGGGGGCAATGTCACCACGTGGCCACCCGATCAGAGTCTCCCGAGGTGCAGCGGGACAGGACAAAACTTTGCTGAAGCGCCAGCTCAGCAGTGCCAGCCACAGCCGCCTTTCCACTTGTGACTACAGAAATCCCGTACAGCTGTGACATGGGCCACCACCTGGTCATACGCTGCAATTTTCAAGTAAAGCCACAGTGAACTGCAACCGAGGAAACCAGTCACCAGGCTGCTGTCATCTCCCCTCTCTTCCTGCTGCCCTGTAAGGCAGAGTGAGCTCACTTCCCACCTGGCTCCATGCCTGCTCTTCAGTTAACCACATCAAGCGCAAAGTCACTTGGAACAAGAACAGCGTGTGCTTATCGGTCCCTAGCGGTGCCTGAAGATGTGCCTCCTGGGGCTTGTGCTAGGCAAGAATGCCTTACCCATGCTCCTTCCCGGGAGCCCTTTGCAGCCCACTCGTAGCAGTTCTGCTGACCCTCTCCTACAGCGAGGAGGCACCGACTCTGTAGCAACACAGACAGAGAAGCCGAGGACATGTTTGAGTGTGTTCATAGCTGAGCACCCCAAGGAGACGTCACAGGATGTCCAAGTATCTAGCCTCAAGCCTGCAAAGGGGTGAACAACGTGCAGCCTCCAGCTTTCAGGCTAGAAGATTTGTCATTATTGCACTCCTTGGCACAGTGGTCAAGGCCCAGGCACTGTGCACGGTGACCACACGATGGTGATTATGGAGTCAGAGGGCCTCTGATGGGGATCCACATAGGTCCCCGCCCTCAGAGTTACACATGCAGGTTTAAACCCATTTAGCAGTTTAGAAACAAAAGAGAAAAAAGCAAATTTTGTTTCCTGTAAGCATCACTGTTGTTAAAACAACAGATCAAGAATCAATCCTCTTTTTTCCCTGCCCTTCACGTAAAAGCAATTGCATAGCAACTCTCCCATCTCTCGGCTCAATGCTCTGGGCACCACTTATTTTAGTCATGATAGGGGAAACACACCTTTTATTTTTCAGTAGCCCCATACTGTCATGGCAAAAGACAGATATAACACCCTGAAAGGACTCTGAGCAGCATAGGCTGGTTTGGTGTGAAGCACAGAGAGCACCTCTTTGGTGGAAACAGCATCCCTGAGGGGATCCTCCCTGCATCCACTAAATGCCATCCTCAGATACATATCACTGGGTGGAGGAGCACATCCTGGGAGGTGTAGGCATCAGAGCTGATAACACCCGAGCATGTAAAATCACTGCATGTGAAAATTGTTACTTATGAAAATGCAAAGGCAATGCAGGACTAAGAGGCACATCTCTGCTTGCAGGGGCAAGCCAAGTGAGGGATTAAGGCAATCCATAGAACTCAGCTACTGCTACACCATTCCAAACATCCCAGCATCATTAAGACCATTAAAGGCTGCAATGGTGGCAGCTTTTGGTGTTTCTTACCATAAAATATCGTTCCATTTTTCCCTCACTTTCATCTTCTGGGCAGACATAAAGAAAAGATGAAGAAACTGATCAGTCCAAGTACGATATGAAATAGAAACTAAAATAGGAATGGAAGACAACAGTTACCTTAAAAATCTGGTACAAGATAGAATGGTAGAGAACTGAGGAAAAGGTGCTGATCGCCAGGCCTATGTTCTGCAGGAGGGAAAAGACACGCACATTGAAACAGGGAATACAAAGACCCTTGGTATGTGAAATGAGTTAGGTCAACCTTGCCGTGCATCCTCCCTCCCTGCTTGCCTGGTCACAGCAAGGATTGTAGGAGGACAAAGTGCAATTCATTACCATGAAGACTGGGAAAAGTAAGCAGGCCCAAATAAGCAGGCTCCTCCAGTTCTGCCCTTCCCATCCTGTCAGCCTTAGAAAAACCACAGGACCTGTGAGGGTCTAAGCTCACTTTGTTTCCAGGTAAAAAACCAAACCCTGGGCCTTGTAACAAGTCCTTGGTGGCTACAAAGCAGATGGCACATCCTATCTACCCATGCTATTTACAGGAGATTATTTACCCTTTCTGTTCTTGGTTTTCTTAACAAAATGAATAGAACTACTTGTAGCTATGATTTCTTTTCATGCTAAAGGTCTTCTCAAATAAGAACTGTTCAGCAAGCACAAGATGTTGTGGCAAACCCTGTATACATGAAGCCAATACCTGACGGGCAGCCAGCCCTCAAGCTTGTTCACACACCAGCTTTTCTGTTGCAGCAAATATGGACATCATTAACCCACATATGTGAACAGAGGGGCACCCTGTAACAAGCGATCTCACCAGTTGCCAAAACACACTTCATGCTGAAATACAGCAGTTGTTACACAAGATCTGCTGCAAAGCAATGCATCTGTACTCTTCTGACTTCAATTTCCCTGAAGTTAACTCTCTTCCCTGTCTTAGATCACAGCTGTGCATTATTAAACTCTTAAAGGTCCACTCCTTTGGCTCTTTGACATTGGTGCAGCCCAGCTCAGTGGAATCCCCCTTTGATTTACACTGGCATGTGTGAAACCAGAAGCACAGAAATAAATTTAGCACAGAAAGCTGAGGAAAAGGAGTTCACTTTTGTAGCAGGGTGCAAGGTACCTTTGAAGACATGCGTTACTGAAAGCAAGGTTTTCCTGTCAAATGCTGACAAGAACTAGTAATGTCTTGAGACTGCACAATTGTCTTGAAAGGAAGAAGATGAAGGTGTCAATAGGGCTTCCTTCCTAGATCTAAGTTTTTACAGATATAAGTACATCAAAACAAAATACAAAGATAATGCCATGAAGAAACCATAAAACTTTCTTGATCAGAATTCCACTGCTTCGAATAGACAGAGATGCACAGGATTCCAGGTTTCTTTGGATTCACTTAGCTGGAATTTCACTAGTACCATACCTGGAATCCTAGTTAGACTACAGAAAGCATAGCTGCCTTCCTTAAGCTGAACTTTAGGCTTACAATGTTGAAGTAAATCTTTGAGCCAACAAGGCTGGAAGGAAAATAGGCCACAGACATAAACGGGCAGATATACGTTAGCTTTTCTGAGCCATCCTGACATGAACCAACCTACAGAGACTGCTGCCTAAGTTGGGCAAGGATTTGGTAGGTGAGCAGCAACTTGAATTCAGTGTTTCTTGCTGTCAAGTGGCAAACTAACTGCCCAATTATCCAACTGACTTGGATCTTGCTCAGAACCAATTCATATTAGTCACTTGCAGGACCAGTGCCAAGGAGAAACCCCTGGGTCCTGCTCCCCTGGGCCCACAGCACATCAGACCGAGCTTCACATTGCCCAAGCTGTGGTTCCTAGGGCAAGTTCCCACCTTCTTCAGCACCCAGCCTGCAGCAGCCTGTCTTGTCCAGCGGCCTCCACCAGCTCTATAGCAAATCTTGCCCCGCCTTACCTGTGTGAACTCTGATCCACTGAACTGTCAAGGCCCTGCTGAAAGCTAAGTGACAACCAAGTTCTTCAATGAGTTTTAAGATAAGCCTTTTTTATTTTAAAGATGAAAAACACCTGCAGGATACGGTGTTTACATTCAGTCTTCAATGTAAGTTTAAATATTCATGTGGCACGTATTTTCATAGCCAATTGTTTCCTCTTGGCTGACACCACACCAAGACACCAGACTGTGTAGTCACTGCACAGCTCTGAACACAAATACTGAAGTCAATGGAACACACTTTTCAACTCAAATGCCCTTGTGCTGCCACAGGTTCAGCATGGTAACATTTCTTACTCCTTCTATAAAAGCAAAACACTGTCCTTTACAAGATGCTTTAGAACAGATTTTGACTATCTGACATCTTCCAAAGGAGTGGAATTTTAAAAGCAGTTCTGCTGTCAGCAAAATCACAGGCTGTATTTAGGTTCTGAGCATTTACTTCATGCATTCATCGTCTTTGTTCTACTCAATGACGCTGCCACAAAACTCAACTAGAACTGCTTTGGATCCAGCCAGCATGGGTGTTATTTGTTAAGCGAGTCACAAGCACAGGTGATCTTGCCATAGTGTCTGGCAGGATTGGTGCCATTCTCTACAAAGGTGTTTTAACAAAGGCACTTTGTGTCTCCTCTTCAGAAAATTCGTCTGAAATCTGTCTTTGTGAAGTTGTTTTTTCTGAGTCCGTTTTCCCTGGTAAGCACTTCCCAGACTGAGGTAAAGCTTTTAGCTTCTCTGTCTTCCAGCGATTGGTTTTCACAAACCTTAGCAGGTTAACAATAGCAGCTGGTGTAATTCCAGGGATACGGCTGACTGCACCAATCTGCACATGGAAACAGAAACAGATTAACTAAAAACAAACCTACACACTGGAACTAGTGAGAAATGAGATCAAAACCTGTGGGTATTCCTTTCCATGATTCTTTTCACCTCCCCATGCCCCTTGGGAATATGGAAGGCGCTTCACTGCTGCTCAGCCTTGCTGTGGCCAAATATCTTACCGTCTGAGGACGGTTGGAGTCCAGTTTCTCCCGCACCTCTGTTGAGAGCGATGCATCAATGGCAAAGTAATCTAGGTCCTCTGGCAGCTGGAGCGCTTCATCACGACGCACTTCTTCTATTTCCTGCTGCTGATTGGTCACACACCACTCGTAAGCAGCTGCGATGATCAGGAAAACAAGAAAACCAGATATAGATGTTCATGTGAAACGCGTCACTTGCAAGAATTCTTGGAAGCAGAATGAGCAATTTCACTGTGACAGTCAAAAGCTCCTAAGGGAGTTTCCAGCTTCACAGACTATAGAACTATATCACTACCTTGGAAGAAGTCACACTCTTTTATTTGTTACAGGAATCTTGCTACACAGGTTGTTTTTTATTCTCATGCCAGCAAAGGATGGTCTATTGACAGGGAAGTAAGGAGGAAAAAAATGCCAGGAGTGAACACGAATAACTGATCTCACCCCCCCGAGTGAAACACAGGTGCATGCAAAGGGCTGTGGCCTAAGGTAAAAGGTACACATTCCGATCGCAGTGTTTGATTTCTCTAAGCAGCAACATGAAAGACACTAGGACAAAAGGATATTCTCTCTTCTTACTGAACAAAACACACACAGCTCAACACAAAAAATTGTAACTCTTGTACTCTACCTTCTATTTTCAATCTCTCTGCCAGTTGTCTCCATTGAGCAAGCTTGTCCAGGTGCTCTGGGATAGCCTTTGCCAGAATCTCCATGTCCGTGTCTTGATATTGAAGGATGTCAAAAGCACTGTCCAGAACAAGAGTAAATTTTAACAGCAGAAAGGAGTCACTTTCATAAGGCAGATTTACAACTGCTCCCAGCTCAAACTTACAAAATTCTTAGCATAAGGCAGAACAACTGCAGAGCCAAGCTCAATTCCTGACTACTTCCTCTCAGTGCACAGAAGAGCTGTTAAAACCCTTGAAGAGGGACTCTATGAAAAATGACAGCAAGACAGAAGGGATAAGGTAAAGGCACCAAGGGGATCCTTTCATACAGACTGAGTCAGCCAGAAAAGATAAGCTGAGGTAAAGGATGAGTAAAGAAAACAAGGGCCTTTGTGTATAAGCTACGCCTGGAAGCACTTGGTGCTTTAACAAGCTTTTAGCAAAGCAGCAACCCACTGTTAAACTGTCACCATTTGGTGACACTCTCTATGAGGGCATCAAGAAGTAACTGGGCCAGTGGAGCAACCCCTTGCTTTGGGAATACATGTCAGCACCAAGAAACATGGCACAGTAAAAACACCAGTGACACTCTACAGGCAATGTAGAGTACATCACATGTATGTTCCCTGAAGGTGGTTAAGCTGGAATCTTGGAGTACTGATAGCTTCAGAAAACATGGAAAAATGCCGTGAAACCATTAGCTAGATGTACTAAAGCAAGCATAAGTCAGATCAGAAAACTCCAGCTGTAACATTTACCTGACAGGCGACCTGCGATTACTACTGATGGGAACTTTTGGCAGTAACTGTGACCATGTGGATATGCTGAACTGAAGTGATTTTAGTGTTGCAATCCCATCCTCTAAAGCAGCTCTCATCTTAATTGCTTGTTCATATCGCTGCTGCGAGACACACCCAGCCTCTTCAAAACCTGCAGAGACAGACAGTGTATGAGGCAAAGGTTTACAACCAGGCAGGGCTGCTCACTGCAAGAGCTCCCACAATAAAATACCTCTGTGAGTGAGCCTGGCATCAGCATTGTCGGGCCGGAGGGACATACGGAACTCCACGCGGCTGGTGAACATCCGGTATGGCTCGCTGGTGCCCAGAGTGGTGAGGTCATCGATCAGGACACCAACGTAGCCTTCGGTGCGACTGACAATGAAAGGGGGCTTGCCATGAGCCCTCAGACAGGCATTGATCCCAGCAATCACACCCTAGCCAGAGAGAAAACAAACCAGAAACATTTACTGGTCTTTCCTTAGCAAAAATATCAGCAGATCTGCCTCCAAAGACTCAGTGCAATAATCTGAGCTAGTAATCTAGGCAGTTTCTTTCTGGCAACATTATGAGCATCTGAAGGGATTCTTGACCACTGCTGATGCATCTGGAGACAATTCGCACATGCTTTCAATTACATCCACTGCACAGTCTCCATGCTGAAACACTCAACAATGATTCCAATTACTTTTGTTACTGCAGTCTCAGTGATAGTCACTGCAGAAACTAAAAGTAAAAATATCTTGGGCAAGTCTGGAATCAGGGTGAGCAACCAAAGTAAGAACATCTCATGAGCACAAAATGGGCCTAGCAAGACTCTGCATCACAGACAAGTGTCAAGGCAATATCCGTTTTTTGAGTGCTGAGTATACATGGTTAGTTTCACCCACCTGAGCTGCAGCTTCTTCATAGCCTGTCGTGCCATTTATCTGACCTGCAAAGAAGAGGCGCTGAACAAGGCGTGACTCGAGGGAAGCAGTCAATTGACGGGGATCTAAAAAATCATATTGCACCCCATAGCCTATGACACAAAACAAGACAGGTATTACAGGAGGGATTTTGTAGGTCAGCAAAAGCAATCAGTGGGGTAGGATGACTTAGCTTTTCAACTTTAATTTACAATTTCAAAACAACCAAGGAAAGATCCCTACGTCCAAGAACTAGCTTTGTTTCACATTTCCTTTGTTTTGCTATGCTCTAAACAAAATGTGTTTTTTATTAACTGGTAAACAATATATTAAATAGATTTAAAACTATTCATTCCCCTCACCTGGCTGTATCATCTTGGCTTTTTCCAAGCCTGGGACGGATTTGATCACCTGCTCCTGAAGCTCAGGTGGCAGAGTCATGGACATGCCTTGGGGGTAAATGACATTAGACTCCAAGCCTTCAGGCTCCAACCACACTTGATGTCGTCGGTTCGGGAAGCGCAGGACCTTTGACTCAAGAGAGGGACAGTACCTGCAACAGTAAATAGCCATGAGCACCACCTGACATGGAGAAAAAGTAACTGCCCAGAAGTGAAGCAGGAAACCCCCCTGAGTTTCAAACAGATTGACAGGTTTTCCCCTTGAGAGCCTTGTATGATGTCACACACTTACCTTGGGCCCCTTGTTGTCTCCCTTACATGGTTGTTCAGGTGGAGGTTATCATAGATAATTTCCTGGGCTTTCAGGGTAGTGCGTGTCAGGTAACAAGGCAACTGATCTTCTGGCTGAAAGAGGCCAAAGCTCACTTCAAGTTAATCCAGTCATTACACTGTACTATTATTGAACAACTCTGAACATCTCCAATACCTTTTCCATGACAGGTGGCTCTCACTTCTTAGAGAGCTAAGTAGTGCTGTCATACCTACTCTACAGATAGAACATGAATAATCAGAGATCTTGAGCAATATGCCTAAAAGCAGAGCGAGAACAGAACAGAACCTCGGAGTCCAGAAATCAAGTTTTATTCCATACACTACAGTCTTAATGACAGGATGTATGCTCCCCTTAAAGCAACATATTATAGTAGAGCATTCAAACTGACCACAAAGATTCAGTTACTCTGGAGTAAGAAGTGCTGATCCTACAGCTAAAACCAATAAAAGAGAAAAAAAATTGGTGAAGGAAATAAAAATAAAAATCTCAAAACTCTGCAATTAACAAGACAAATTCAAAGTTTAGGAAAAAAAACACCATGTAAAGTACTTAATTGTTTTTTCTGAAAAAGAGTCAATAGACTGACATTCAGAATAGTTGCACCTTAAGTCCTTAAAACCTTTCTTACACATATCTAGACTTCCAGTGATATTATTTTTGCCCGAATCCCAATTATAATAGACTATTGGAATTCCTACATGCTGTGGGGCAAATTAACTCCTGATACTTAACTCTGTGCTATTCAACTACATTATGTATGAATTTTCTTTGGAACAAGAATTTCTTTGGAAAATTGAGCTTTTTCTTCTTTCAAGTTACTGTTAATATGCCACTTCTGAGTTTGTGGATAACTCTATCCTTTCTCTTTCTTAGTCAATACTATTCATGATCTCTAATTTCAACATTTTAAGCTTATTTTAAAGCTAGGGTAAGAAGTAAGACATTATAAATGTCCACAATACAGATATAAAATGAAAGTACTTTGTAAACCATCCATGTAACTAGCACATGAGGAATACTGGTAGCAGTATCTCATTTCACCCAAATCTGACTCTAGAAGTAAAGAAAGTTTGGTTCTCAAGTTGAGAAATGAGAGTAAGGAGGTACTTGCTTTCAAAAGAACACAAGCAATTTCTCCCTTTGCACTGAGTCCTCAGAAACCTAATGCCTCCAGTACAAATACATCCCAGCTCCCTTTCCCAGCCACCAATTCCCAGGCTGATTATGAGCACAACATTCCCAGAACCACTCCCAACTTGGCTCTAAGTGCATTTGACGTGTGCTATCCCACCTTGATCCACACAGCATCGCTGAGGAAGCTGAATGGCACTGGAGGATTGTCAGCTGCACGTTCCTCCAGACCACTGAAGTCAATTGTATCTTTGGCAAGTCGGGGTGGTGTCCCAGTCTTCAGCCTGCCCACAGCAAATCCCAGTTTCTCCAGAGTCTGAGCTAGCCCGATGGCTGGCTGGTCCCCTAGCCGCCCAGCCGGGTGCATCTCTAGTCCAATGTGGATCATACCCCTCAGAAATGTACCGGTGGTCAGGACAACGCTCCCAGCATGTACTGTGCTCCCATCCCCTGAAAAAAAACAAGTTTTCAGAGATGTACATATATTAGTATCAACAAGGCCCTGGTATTCTGGTGCTTCTGGTCTGAAACTAGACCAACAGTGTTCACTGAAGGTTTATCCATTTTCTGTTATACAACAAAAGCAGCATTTCAACAGGGAAATCACTAAAACTAGAACTGTAATAAGCAGAATGTAGTTACTCCTGTATTTTTATTACTCCTAAAAAAGTTACCCCCGACACAGAAAACCACTCCTGGGAAAAAAATTCATAGCCAGGCCTTTACTTTGGAAAACTGGTTTATTAGAATAGCAAGAGGTAATAAAGTAAGAGTCTGCTAGTAACAGGACCCCACGGTCCCATAATATTGTCGACAGCATATGCCATTTACCAAATAACATCTCAAAATGCAGCATGGAATTCAGTATCACCAGCCTCAAGCAAATCAACTTAGGGAACTTCCCAGTATCCTATCAATCCACATATTTTCGTCATTGCATTATTTTGCATTACACGTATTAACCTAGTTTAGTTCACACTCTGCCTAAACCAGCTCTCTTGGCTAATTCATCTTTCTCACTGATGAAGCAGAAATGTTCTTAGTGTGGAGTAACTGGAGGCACTTACTGAGTTACTAACACGTACCCAGAACGACTCCCGTGACTTGGCATTTCCCAGGATGGTCTGGTTCTGGCTCTGCCAAGATAAGATCCTCCACAGATGCCTCACGAACTGTCAACAGTGGTGTGTTAAGGATTTCTTTCTGTCATGAAAGGAGTTACTGCAAAAATCTAGGAAGTTATGAGACACATGGGCAATCCCAAATCCTGCTGATTTACAGGACATCTATCGCCCTCTTCCTTTCTTACCATATCATTTGGGGGACACTCAGTTATGGCACTATTCTGATTGAGCAAGTAGAAATTTTCATTCAGGTAAGACTTTAAGCTGAAGAGAAATTATTTGGTCGTGAAGCCTGACCTCTATCTAAAATACTGAAGAGCTCTTTTAACTATGCTGAGCTCCAATGCATTAAGGTACCAACCAGAAAGGTATGTAGGTTCCACAGGTAAATAATGAAAAACAAAACACGCGCCCCTCCCTCATCATCCTCGCCAGCTTATCCTGGTAGAAGGGCTGCGCCGGGCCCCGCGCTCACCTGCATGTTGTCCCTGTAGAGCCGGCGGTCGATCTGTGCGCGGAGGCCCCACACGGCCGGGCCCTTGCAGCGGTTCAGCACCTTGTAGTGGACGCCGGAGCGGTCGCAGACGCGGCCGCACAGCCCGTCCAGAGCGTCCACCTCCCGCATGAGGTGCCCCTTCCCGATGCCGCCGAAGGACGGGTTGCAGGACATCTCCCCTGCGGAGGAGACGCACGGACACGCTCACCGCCGCCGCCCCCCAAAGGCTCCCACGACCTCCCTCCCCGGCTCCGCGCCGCTCCCCGTGCCGTGGGGAGCTCCCCATGCCTCCCCCGGGCCGTACCGATGGTGCCGATCCTGTGCGTGAGCAGCAGCGTGCGGGCCCCGCCCCGCGCGGCCGCCGCCGCCGCCTCCGTGCCCGCGTGGCCCCCGCCGATCACCAACACCT
>VWZF01001696.1:1122584-1159561 GCA_013396755.1 Sclerurus mexicanus | reverse complement strand
CTCCGCGAGGTGCTGTCGCGGCTCAGCCTCGGCCGCGACGACGTGTCCGAGGCGTCGGCGCTGGTGAACCAGGTGGTCTCGCACCTGGTCCAGGCCATCCGGAGCAAGGACGGCGCCTTCAGCTCCATCGAGCGGCAGAGCGCCGGCAGCTACTACGAGCGCCTCAAGGTGGGTGCGGGTCCGCCGGCGGCGCGCTGCTCTGCCCTCGACAGCAGCTCTCGGCCGGCCCTTCCCCGCGAGTTAGAGCTCCTAAGGGTGGCTCCGTTAATTAACTGCAGCGGTTTTTGGAACAGTAAGTAACCTGCTGAGAGGCGCGTTCGGCACGGACGCTGCCCGAGCGCGGCTGGCGGTGAAGCCGCAGAAGCCCCGCTGGGGCAGAGCGCGCAGGTGAGCCCGGTGTGGCCGCAGGAGCCGCCCCTGCAGCACTGCACGAAGGGCCCAGGTGTTAGTTTATGCCTTTTTGCAAAAAGCAAAAGTCAATGGTACAAATCGAAAGAGGGAGAATCTAGGCTAGGTGTTAGGAAGAAGTTTTGTACTGTGAGGAACTGGTTGCCCAGGGAGGCTGAGGATTCCCCAGCCCTGGCGGTGTTCCAAGGCGCGCTGGATAAGGCCTTCAGCAACCTGACCGAGTGGGAGGTGTTCCTGCCCACGGCAGAGTGGGCTGGGACTAAATGATCTTTCAGGCCCACTTCAACCCCTTAACATTCTCTTATTAACACTACCTTTTTTCCTGGTTCCAGCACACCTTGAAACAAAGTCAAACATGTAGACGCTTTTTTTTTTGTATAAAACTGGCTTCAGACATAGCAATGCATTTTTTTTCCTCGCAGTTGATTCCTATGTGCAAAATGATGACTAACTTCAGCATTTACACATTACTCAGAACCGCTCAAGAATCTTAAAGCTCTTTTAAAAATTAATAAGTTGGAAAGCTGGGAAGTGAACTGCTATCAGGAAATTGCTCTTCTCCACTCAGATGTGCAGTAATACAGATCCACAGGAATAAGCTCATATTTCACACCCGACATGAGAAGTACGTCAAGGCAGTGGTTGATAAAACCACAACTGGTATAAAGGTCTAAAGAGAATAAAACTTAGGTTGCACATTGACTGTTGTATTCTGCTACTTTGCAGATATCTGAACCAAATGAGTTTGACATCATGCTTGTAATGCCTGTTGCAAGGCTTCAGCTGGAGGAGTCTGATGACACTGGAGCCTATTATTATCTCACATTCAAAAGAAATCCAAAAGAAAAGAATTTGTTGAAGTTTTTAGATGAAGATGGAAAATTATCAGCCTTTAAAATGCTTCAAGCTCTGAGAGAAATTATTAAACAAGAAGTAAAAAACATTAAAAGTAAGTACTGAGAGAACAAGCTTCACCTAGGAGTGCTAAAAATTCAGTTATCTTGTGCATATGCATTACCCTGTTGTTAATAAAATCTGTTTTCCTCCCAGTCAACTGCCTTTTGTGGCAATGGAGCTGTAACTCCTCCTGTCCCTGATTATCTAAAGTTTCCTCTTATGTTAAAAATCACAAATACATCAGAGCTAATCATATTATGTGATTAACTCCACTATGCAATCCTCTTTCCATATGAAAATAAAATATATTAAGGGTACTGTTGCATGCTTGGTATTTCTTACATGACCTGTGTATTTTGCACTGATCTGTTGCGTACAAAGAGCCATTTGCTGAACTGGTAGTAAAACAAAGAGCTTTCTTTTATATGTTACCTAATATTTTATATCAATTGATACAGAAAATGTATCACCTGTTAGGGTTATTTTTCTCCAAAGGCTTCAGAAACATTGTGGCCAAATCCTTTCAGTGTGTGTTTTCAACAGTGAAGCAGGTCACTGAAAAACATTACTGTTTTTCTGATTCTTGGACAGTAAATCAAGCAAACACAGCAGTTCAAAAGTAGTGTTCCCTATTTCATAGAGCTCATCAGCAGGCCCTCACAATGTTTTAACATTCACATACTGTAGGATAAAGAGCCAGTGACTGAATCCAGGTATGTCTTCTGATTATGAATTCTTCATTAGTAAAAACTTTAACATTCCTCAAAAAAAGGTTTCTTTATATATATATCTAACATGAAAATCACTCTTTGTTACTAGATGTGGATGTAACTGTGACAAGGAAAAAGGCTGGAAGCCCTGCAATAACTCTTCAGATCAAAAATCCTCCATCAGAAATATCAGTGGACATCATCTTGACTTTGGAAGTTCAGCAGAGCTGGCCAGCCAGCACACAGGATGGCCTCAAAATTGAACAGTGGCTGGGAACAAAAGTCAGAAGAGAGTTAAAATATAGATCACTTTATTTAGTAGCCAAGCAAAACAAAAGAGAAAAGGTTCTAAGAGGTACCTTAAATATGGACAATACTAAGTTATGAAATATCTTCTCTACAACTTGATCACTTACAAGTGGTATAGAAAGGGTATCCAGATTGTGTTCAGCATTCCACCTTCAAAGTACAGATCTTTATCTCGTCCTGGATCTATCCATATCAAAGACAACTGAAATCCCTCTTTAAAACATCTGATTTGTGACATCGTTTGTCTTGTACAGAAATCTAAATACAAAATTGCTCTGCCAGGCTGTACACTAACCATTCCTAAGAGCATTATATTAAATCTACTCCAGTCAGACACATGGATATGAACCTTCCCTATGCTTGCACTGTACTTAACAGCAGCAGGCACTCCTTTGTTTTGGAAGGAAAAAAAAAGAGACTTCTAAAAATGCAGGGACCATCCCATATATGGGACTTCATACACAAATCAGATACTTCTGCAGGAAGCAAACTGTACTTTTCTATCAAGATACCTTATTTCTCATTATGGCTACAGCATTTTTTTTTCCTCCAGACCACTGTCACACCAAGCCTACATTAGTCTGCAAAACACCCTGACTTGTCATTGCATTATGAGAACTGATGATTTCAGGCAATCATATTTTTTTAATTAGTATGCCCATGTTATCAATGCCAAATCATTACTGCTGTACTGGGCTATCTCTTCCTGTGCAAATTAAATGCAGAGTAACTGAGCCAAACAGACAAGGCAAGCAGTCTGACTCATGAAAGGAAGACAAAAATGGCTGCTGGTGTTGAAAACAGAGCACTGAGCTATGTTAGCAGTCATTTTCAGAAGCATGACCAGAAGAACAAAAATAAATGCTTTAGAGCAGGCACTGTACTTGACAGAAACTCACGAATCTATTACTTTAACAAAGGAAAACCAGAAAACACAGTAAGGGTACAGAAATTCAAAGGTAGTAGACTTCTATGAGTAGTGAATTTCTGCATATCATGTTCAGCAAATTCAGGAAAATTCAGAATTAAGCTTAATTTTGAAGTAAATCCAAATATTCTTAGGGATTTAAAGCACCCAAACAAAAAACTATGTTCTATATTAATTATGATCTAATTGCCTTTATGTGGAGCAGCTGGGGAATTAAGGAAGAACTAACTAACTGCAGTCACTCAATTATGATTTTTTTATAAGGGCAAAGAAATTGCCATACTTAAAAGTAACGCAATTGCAAAGTATGGGGTTTTTCTATAGGTACAAATGCTGATACTTAGTGCTGTGTAACAATTTAACAGTCTTATGCTCAACTTTAGGAAACACATGGCGACTCTCCTTCTCACATATTGAGAAGGCCATGATGAACAACCATGGCAACTCAAAGACGTGTTGTGAATCTGATGGACCAAAGTGCTGTAGGTTGGTATTTCACATGAATTTTATTTTAAGCCTGTGTGAGCTCAGCTAGCACTGTCTAGCACTGCTGCAGTTTAGCATTTAAGAATTTGATCTAAAAGTAATCACTCATAATAGAAAGCAAGAATAAAAGGCTTTTAGGCATAATAGTTCTCCAGCAGTACAACACTGCATGCACTCATTGAATGTCTGACTTGCATTGACTTAATGAAAGGTGGAAACAATCATATTTGCTGGTTTACACTCTGGACTTGCCTTAAAATGCAAAAGGTGTGACTTTTTAAATAATCTTTCCCAAATTAAAGTCCTGTCCAGAGAAAACAGCTTAGAAGAGTCTGGTGACTCAACTTTCTGAGCAACATTACACTTCATATCAAGGCAGCTTCTACGATGATGGTGAGAAAATAACCGCTGAATGAGATCAGGATGAATAAACGATTTTTCACTTCTATAAAAACTTTTCAAGATTTCTTCAAAGAGGAAGAACAAAACCCCCATGAGGTACAAAACCTTCTTAATAAGTAAACTAAGAAGTTGGTTTGCCAACTACATCTTGTACTGAATCAAGAGGGTCACAAGAGAACTAATACATAATTCTTTGTGTTTAAGCATCTAAAATACATATTTAGAACTATGTAGAAGGTACCTAATAAATTCTTATTTATTTAACAGGAAAGGTTGTCTTAAGCTGCTGAAGTATCTTCTAGAACAACTTAAAATGAAATATCCAAAAGAGCTGGAAAAATTCTGTTCCTATCATGTCAAAACTGCTGTTTTCCACTCCTGTGTCATGTGGCCAAATGACACAGACTGGCATTTGGGAGACCTGGATCACTGCTTTCAGAAATGTCTGGGATATTTTGTGGAGTGCCTGCAAAAGTCTCAGCTGCCTCACTTTTTTATTCCCAAATACAACTTGCTCAGCCTGGAAGATAAAGCGAGCAATCATTTCCTCTCAAGACAGTTAAGCCATCAGTTGAACAACAGATTCCCGTTATTTCAGGAGAGCTATTAAAATAATTGTTTACAATAGCTATCTAATCATGTAGATTTGCATATTTAAACCAAAAAGTTCTGTACAATAACTTACTCTTCAGTAGTTTGGTACTACAAAAAAACCCAAATGAAAATAAAATCAAGAACACCAAGAGAAAATTGCATACTTCAGTCACACTGCTTAGCCATAACCCTTGAAAGAAATGGGATGTTTTAACTAATATTTACCTTCCCTATCCAAATGTAGATGTCACCTGCAAAATTCCTTCAAGGTATATGAAGTGCATATAGAAGAATTTGCAATAGTTAATTTCCCACATCTAATTTCTGCATTTCCAAATACAAAGGCATCAACAAGTCCATAAAGGGAAAAATGACAATTTTACTTAAAATGAAGATTCACTGCAGAATATTCAAAATACGCTCTTGCTTTCCAAAGAAAAAACTAAAAGTCACTGGAGTTACTCTGACATTAACCAGAAGAACTCCAGATCGCCTGGGTGGATGAAGACCTGTTGCAGAGGACAATCACCAGGCAACAGTGAGCAGGGAAAGAATATTGTATGGAAATAATACAAAGTTCCTGAAGTAACTTTTCCTTTCTGAGTCTTCAGAATTGCTTGGGCAATTAGTCTTTTCATTGGACTTTGGATGAAGGATGAGAAGCAATCACTAATATGCTACAACAGAGTAAAAGTTACTGTACCAATAAGCATTTGTATGAATCTTGTAGAAAGAAATGCATCTTTCAGCCTGTATCAAAGAGGAGGACTCTTGATATGAAAGGTTATCAAAACCAAAATGCAGCATGAATCTGACACTCAAAATTGCGATTCAGCTCTAGTTTTCTCACATTGAAGAAATGTGTTACCAAAAAAAAAAAAAATTGTATTTCCTACTACTAAAATCATGCAAGTAAGAAATATACAGCACTTGGAAACTGCTGTGCTGCTCTGTTTTGCTTCTTCTTACAGAAGCCATGGGAAGTCCATATTACTAGCCTACTTTTTGAAGGCAAAATAACCTACTGGCTTACATAATGCCCAGATTTCACCTCTATTATCACTAAATAAAGAGGGAAGACGAGAACATTTATAGAATAATTTTACTAAAATATTCTTGTTGCACTAAATTCAGTTTATTAGTTTTTAATTTACTCATATAACACACAAATAAACACAAGTTCAGACCAAGCATCAAATGAAGGAATAACTCCTTCCATATAAATGCCAAAGAGAGAAAATATGCCTCATTATCAGTGTGAATCTGTGTGACAGAACCTAACATCCAAATGTAAAATGTGAATCAACTTTATCTGAAGGAAATAAAAACTGACCTTCCCGCATATTCGTTTCTCCATGACTTTGTTAACATCGCTCTAGTAAACTCTGTTTTTTCTTCCTTAAACTAGAATACTACATCCATGAAAACAACAGTAGAAGCTGGTTTTTTTTCCCAGTTAACCACAAACATATACTTCTTGTCATGCTCTCCTCCATTAGAAGAAAATGCAGACCTCTCTCAGAAAAAGCTTGACAAGTCTTCACAAAAATGACTTCCAGTGTTAAGTTTTAAAGAAAACTTGCTTCAGCAAACATGTTACTACAAAACAAGCAGCTACTAAATAACTACGTTATCATTAGAAATACTTCTTTGTGCCAGTGGCAGAAGTGGCATATCAAGTCAAAGGTACAGTATTTTCAAACTGCATTGACAAACATTGCTTATAATGACTAATCCAGTTCTCTGAAAATAAAAGGAAAAATTATCTTTTATATTTTTACATACTAATACTGCATTTAACTAACCACCCCTGTAAAAACAACAAACTCCTTTATTTTTAAGCAGTAGGTAGTGGCTTTAGAAGTTATGTACATCACACAAGAAAAAAATAAAAGAAAATGTGAAAATAGTGTCCAAGTGCAAAACGTGATTTATTTCTATATAAAGCTAATCCAGTTTTCTAAGCCACTTTTTAGAAAGGTTTGTTTATTTAAATGGGACAGGTACAGAAAACAATCAAGTGAGAAGCTTAAAAATTCAAGCCCATAGATGCTAACACTAACTAGAATCACTTTGTTTCAGTAACTTCAAGGGATTACAGTTATTTTGAGAGCTTTCTCCAAGGTCTTTGTATATCCTTTTCAATTTCTTTTCTGGTTTGAAATTTTTTGTATCTTTCTGCCATTGCAATAAGCTCATCAGGAACTACCTGATAAGAAAGCATCAGAAAAACAAGGTCAGCTTTAAATAAATCTAAAATTTTAGACTCTGCTTTACAAAAATGCTATTGATTATTTATTTGGCTCCTGTCACTTTGCAGATTCTTTTCTGTAGAGATACATAGAGAAATCTTTTCACATAAAATTGTACTGAAATATACTGAAAAATCATAGTGTCTCTGGATTTTCAATGACATATCCATGCTTGTATCACCATATCTGATGATAACATATAACATCCAGTGCCACTAAAAGGTGATACCATACTATCCTATATACATATATTTGAATGTTGATTCATATTGGATTCTTTATGGAAGTTTCAAGAGACTCGGAAGAGAAACTTTGGGACTTAGAGTGTTGCCATAGGAACAGTTCTCACATGCACATAACAAAGCTAAAAGAGAAGAAAAGAAAGGCAAGAGAAAGTGGTCAGTTCTCCCACCACTGGGAGGGCACAAGAGCATCTTAGTAAGTTCTGCAGCACTTTTTGGCATGGTTGTAATTATGTGGAAAAGAAGGTGAATGGTATCATCAACACACTGTCATCTCAGAGTTACTCACATTCATAAGGACTGAAGCCAGATGTGAAGGATTACAGGCTGAGCAACAATGACCACTGAATGAAAAAACCCACAGACCATTCTTTTGCTCACAGAACAAAGGTAGTGTCCATCAAGTTTTCTTAAACCAGGTCAGGCACAATGCTGACATTAAGACAATGTTTGCTGTAAGAAGCATTATGGGCAACTGTACTGTGAGGAGAGGTCCTGGATTACGAACCTAGCAAAGCCAGTCCACTTCCACCATCTGTGACAGCATGTAGCCATGCAGCAGATGGAATTCACCTAGCCCAGAATCAGTGTCCTGGTCAGAGTAAAGAGCAGCATGGTATTAGCATGAGTGCTCAGTCTGTGTGATTTGTCCCCCTGCCAGTGGCACAAATACCATGCAAACAGTACAGTACAAACAAATGTCAGTACTTTTAATGCCTAGACCTGGTGACGCTTGAACAGGTGGAAAATGCGGCCAGGACAAGGTCTGGTGGAGCAGGAAGGTATATTCCTCTAGTTCCATTTCTTCTGTCAGCCTTTATAATTCAGCAATGCTTGCCATTTGCTATCAGCAACTTTTTCTTGAGCTGGCATGAGGGATAGCTCACTAGTATGATGCCTTAAGATCCATAGTATACAGATTTTTTAATATACTTTTTAACACCCTGTTATAGTGGTAACAAGTCACCCTTTGTGCCAAATCCTTGAAATATTGTTTAATATTCTTCATCAAGGATTTCAATGCAAGATTTTAGCAAGAACATCTAGTTTGTATAGAATGTACCTAGAAAACATAACCGGCACATTCTTTGATATACCCCAGTCAAAACTGCCCAGAAACCTTGAAATTGTTCCAAAAAGGACAGAGATGATGTTAAAGAGGGTCATCGAGACCTCTGACTCAAATTTGGAAGGCACATAACGGGTGGGGCGAAGGTGGTACTGTGGGACAGACCATTTTGGAAAGTGGGTGTTACAAGATGGTGTAATGTTAGATATTATAGTATAAAATTATAGCACCTCTGTAACTTGGTGTGCATACTTTGGAAATGATTCCTGTGCACCTAGCATACTATCAATAAGGAATGCTATATTTTCTAATACTCAAAAGGGAGCTTTAGAGCGTTCTTTCCGGCCCTTTTAGGCAACAGTATATATTTTAATGTGCTGAATTGCTCTTACTGGCAAAGTGCTCCCCTGGCTGTCAGGAGTCCACAGAACATGATGCCTCTGGAACTGTCTATTCTGCCTAGGTTTTAAAGCATTATTTCAAAGTAAAGTGAAAAATGATGCATCTCTAGCTGAAAGTCACTACAAACTTCGGTCATCCGAGATAAAAGTAATGAGACAAAATTGGTTTTCAGTTGAAATACTGGATGATTTTCTTCCACAGTATCAGATCCTCTCCTACAGCCCGAAGCATAATTTATTTCAACTAAAATTGCGACAAGTTCTTGCAAAAGCGGTTTTTGAGAAGGCATAAAGCAAGGGTGGAAAGAAGCCAGGATATGGGAACATAAAAATCTCAGTGAGGTAATATTCAACATCTAAGGGTTTGTTGAGATTTTTACATGGACAATCTGTGTATATGCTACACATATAAATTCGATATGGTAGTCCAAGAGGAAAACAGAAAAGGATAAAGATGTCATAATTTGTATGGAACACTTTTTTTGGTATTACAGAAATTACTGTTTTTCCACCTGTTTCCCAAATAAATCTGTTCGTGCTTCCTAATAAGCTTTTATACATAAAAGATCCCTGGAGCATGATGCAGATACCTTTTTGTTGTACCTGTTTTTCCTTATATATTCTGTATATTCAAGATCACAGAGAATATCTGGCTAACAAATGCAGTTTACTTGTTTTGAAATTGAAGTATTCTGAATCTTCAGTTGCTCTTCTTCCCTTTTACATGATGCTTTAAGACTGAAGTAATGGTATTTTCATTGTCATGAGAAAAAAACCAACAAAACAATCACCTTGTCTGTATGGATACTTCCCTATCACACGTAACTAAGATTGAGAATAATGTTGTGACTAAAAGTAACCCTCGAAGGCAAGGATTCAGAGATCCTCTTTTCTCCTCTGAACTCAGAGACCATTCCCAGCTGAACTATCACACATTAAAAAAAACCCAAAAGCCCAGTTTGGGAACTTCACAGTCTGAAGCTGGAGACAAGGCTTGGATAGTAACAGTTTACTCAGAGTACAAAAACAAGGTACCTCTAATTTCCATTTAAGTAGCTTCAAAGTATCAGTACTGTTTTCACCTGTTATATTTTCTGAATAAAAATTAAAACAAAAAATCCACCTCAACCAAAAACCTCCAATCTGCAACTTATTAGGTGACAACTTTTCTTCCCTCAAAAGGATCTTACTAGGTTTACAATAAAGTGACATAACATCTTTCAAAGAAGAGTTGTAAACAAGAAGATTCAGCTAAAGTTCTAACCACACAAACAAAATTTCAACTCAAGTCAGGGCATGTACTTGGGGTTTACTATAAATCAGGCAAAATACTGTTTCTTGTTACAGCAAGAAACAGCAGCACAGTTGTCTCTGGTTTCTCAGATATGGTGTCAAGAAAAAATTACGTTTCTTTAAAGAAATCACAGTCCAGTCCTACTTCCCATAATATTTACAAGCATCAGTAAGATAGCTTGGAAAAGTACATGCAGGTATCACAAGTATCAGATATAGTAAGTGTATATATAGTGTGATCTTCTGATATATTGTTAATGTTTACACTGTTGAACAAGAACATTGGTACCTGCATCCAGAAGTGAAATAAAAATGGAGTAAAATACTACAAAATAAAATAGACCCTATAATTCTTCTGCAGACCTCAGTGTGTGCCTATATTAGTTACTTTTTCTTTGGGCATGGAAGGCTTTGCTTAAAGTTCACAGTTCTTTTCTGGAAATCATTTGTAAGGTAAAATACACCCAAGGCTATTCAGGATAAGAGAGACTTAAATACCCGTTTTCTTTCCCTGAGACACTACACTCACCAAGAAAGGTCTAGATAGGCTTAGACCTTCATGGCCTGCTTCAGGTGTTAACCCAGAACCAACATAAATCTTACCCAGTAATATATTCTTACTTGGTTTGTTCTTTCCAGAATTTCAATCAGCTCAGAAGCAAATCTCCAATCATTCTTCGTGACCAGCGTTATTGCCTCCCCACTGCGTCTAAATAAGGAATGAAGTAACCATTGATTTTCAAAACAGCTGTTGCCAGGCTTTTTCTACTGACCTGTGCACTAATAAACTATACTATAGGCAATATTACTGAGCTGATAGATAAAATTGTCTTGAGTATTTAGTATGCATATGACAGAGAGCAACTTTCCATAAAAATCAGAGTACAGCAATTCACCTAAAATGGAGTAAAGACACAACTAATTTAGACTTTTAGATAATAAATATAGCATAATGACAATGAATTTAAGTATGAAGAGACACACATTTGTATCGTGGTTAAAATAAACACATACATGAGAAAAATCACACTTTTACCAACCTGGAAAAGCAGCATCCAACAATGCTAACACCAAACTACACCACAATGGTAGGCTGGAGACTTTGTATTTATAGATGTTTTTCCCCAATATGCTGTGTAGAAAACTAAACAACTTAGTGGCTCATGAAGAGATAAACCAAGAAGGAACATTTTAGAATATCTATGCAGACATTGTTTTGAATTGTAATTCTTCCTCACATTTAAATCAGCTTTCAAATATCATTCAGTAACAGAAAAGTTGTTTGCCTGCAATTTAATAGTGAACTAATTTCAAAACATAAAGCAGTGTGTTTCTAAAACATACTTTGATAGACTCTGAGGTCTTCACTCCCCCACCCTACATCACTTGTAGTTCTAGAATTGACAAGAAAAACACCTATGCAGTGCATAAAACATAAGAGAACATTGATAATATATGACTATTTTCTGGTAATCACTTACCCTGCTCTTCCAGTACGACCTACTCTATGAACATATTCTTCAATGTTGCGAGGGAAATCAAAGTTAAAAACATGAGTAATATCATGCACATCAAGGCCACGGGATGCTAAGTCAGTAGCTACCAATATTCTAACTTTGCCTAAAATAAGTACAACAGAAAAAGAATGGGAATTTACAGAATAAACAGAAAACACAGTCCAGCCTATTGGTTTTCTAGCTTTTAATGCACTTACTATTCTTAACACATAAAGGAAAAATATGCTTGTTGCATGTCACACTGAGTTAGCTCTCAAGGTGGTAAGCACTCAAAATGTCATTTTACTATTATTTGCATTTCACAAGCAGAACAGCAGGGTGCAGAAGTAAGAAACATGCCTCTGATATAGACTCTGAAAAGCACAGAAACTTCAGCCACTGTGTTCTCAACTAACACTCTTGTCACAGGACTAATCTTTTATTAGCACGTGGTCACATAAACCTGAAGTATAACCCTACTGACATAATCTGCAGCAGAACTGTTTCACTGAAAGCACCATCATCTGACACTTATATTTACCATTGTGTAGATTAACACAATACTGACTTTTCCAGAAATGTCAAAAGTAAAATAAACCTTATTTTAAATTACTAAACTCTTAAATATTCCAAATTTTATTGAAGAGCAATCTTTTTGTTTGCTGGTTTTTTGTTTGTCAAATTAATAAAGTAAACACAACACAGAGCTCTTCAATATTTTCATTTCTATGGTACTAATGAGACACAGCACTTACAAATACACAAGTTTCTGAATACAACAACCTTTAAAAGCCTGGCCTAAACAAACCAGTACTTCAGTATAAACTCACCTTTCTTGAAGTCATCTAAAGCCTGTTCTCGATCGCACTGCTCCCTGTTACCATGAAGTGACTGTACTGGAATTCCTCGGATACCAAAGTCGCTCGCTAAGTCATCAGCTCTAGGATGAAATAAAGTAGTGGTTTTTAAAAAGATAAAAAAAAGAAAATAGTGAAGTACCTAGATTTAGATAAAAAAGATAATAATGTGACAACAAAAGCTAAATGTGTGACTAAGGACAAAACCATACCTAGGCCAGCTGGTATTTATTACAAAACAGTATGAAAGCAAGACTGTCTCCCACAGAAATGTTTACCCTTATTTATATTTTAAAAAAATTAGATTATTTCTGTGTTGTTGACTCATGGTACAATAACCACCACCTCCCCCACCAATCAGGTCTTGCATGCATCAGCTGTGAATGCAAGTAAACAGTACATCACATTCATGTATCCCCAAGAATCTTAACATCTGCCTTTAACTATATGAAACTGAGACTTAACACCACTATTAGTAATATTAAAAAAGACACAGTCAGTCTCAAGGAATAAATGCATAACAATACTACTACTACCAGCACATTGTTGACAAGAGCTATTACACTTCGTAATTATTATGTGAACCAAGAAGTTCCTCAGTATTTCTGTTATAAAAAACCCCAAAACAACACCCACATATGTGATACTGGGAAGTGGTTACATACATAAGCTTTTTTCCTACAAAAATGATGACCTTATCTTCTGGCTTCATGGACTTAATGAAGCAATGCATGAAAGCTCTCTTCTCCTCCTCGTCGATAACGACAACTCTTTGTTCTACTGTATTTACTGCCTGTCAAACAGCAAAAAGGGATGTTAAGTAGAAACAGATTAGAATATATTTTTTCTGTTAATTCCCATATTACAATATTATAAAACTAGTAATACAATACTGTGAAAAACTATTTCAAACACAAAACATACATCAATTTGGAGTTCAAATAATGCAGATTTCTCATTTCCTAGTTGCTATAGGAGAATATTAAAATTTATCTTTAAGCAGTTTGCCAAACCATGTATTTGCAGAGATTTAAAGGGCACAGACCAGTGAGGTGAAATAAATATTTCAGTATTAATGAAAATCAGATTGAAGCTCTGAGTATATTATATATTAATTCAAAGCAAGTTGGAACAATGGCAGTCTTACTTGAAATTCTAAGCTTTTAAAGAAGACTCTGTAAATCTATTTGAAATTATTATGAGTTCTGTCTAATAATAAAGACTTTACTCCACTATATCTGAAGGTTACCACAGAATGTCTGAGGTATACCACATGAGTAGTATAAAGGTCTAGACATTCTCATGGCACAGCATCATGTCCTTGTGGCAAGAGCTGAAGAATGACTCAAGTACACAGATTCTCTCTCCACATGGGAACCCCTCCCCCTTCCCCCCTGATGTCACCCCTTCAATTAAGAGAAGCTCCTGTAGAAAGAGATGAATGAATTAGATAAGAGAGCTACAACAGCAGTTGATGGCTTTCAAATTCCTGTCTTCCATTTTTGACAAGAAATGCCCTTTGATAAGACTGTGGTTCTGAACAAAACAGATGAAAGGCACATTTTCCCTTCATTTCTACCTAAAAGTGTACTGGATACTAAGTTTCCCCATTTGCTATCACTAAAAAAAAGAGGAACTGAAAAGGAAAATTTCCTAAGATCTTGGGAGAAATACTCTTTCTGTAAATTCTGCTGGTACTGAAGCCAACTACACATAGCTGCACAACAGTGACAAGTATGCAACTACATCCACACACTAGAAGTTTCAGACTTTAAAGACAGTTCTTACTGTAACACATACTTCCCGCACTAGACAAGTGCCCTCCAGGAGTTTGGTACAGAGCTCCCATTCCCTTTGAGAAAGAAGTTGTTAGGAAATAAAGGTTCAGATAAGGATCTGTATGCATCAGGAGGGTCTTCAGAAGGAAAACCAAGTAAGGCACAAGAACTTGCTGACCAGAAGTGAAGGCTGAAAAAATATGGGTTCATGCAAAAACACTTGGCACTGCAAAGTACAACCAACATTCAACGTGATTGTTCCTTGTGATGTCTTCTACTGAAGAGCTGACTTCAAGATGTTGTTACATAACAAAGTTTTTATACATTTTTTTCAGTTGTTTCTAAACATTCAATGAAACTTCAGAGAGTATGGAGCTGTTTGTTGAAAGTTCAGATTGATTTTAAAAGTTACATGCGTTTACTTACAGGCAAAAATTTTCCTGGTTTAACTGTAGGTTCTACAAAAGCAAGCAGGGGGCGGAAAAAAAGAACAGGACAACTTACTGCTAAGTCAAGAGTGCCCACATATACAATCATGGGATTTTTCAAGTATGATTTTGCTAAGCGACGAACACCATCAGGCCAAGTAGCACTAAACAGGACGTGAAGAGGAAAACACGTGAGAATAGTGTGCAACACCTTCTCCAATTCATTAATTTCACCAATGTCCTTATTTTCTTTCTTATACATCAGTGAAACGCTTATGCATGCAATTACAGTAGTAAGCTTATATAATATTTAGAACTAATCTTAAGCTAGTACTAAAGGGCACTCAAGCTTGAAAGATAACTTTGTTGGTTAAATGCACAGGCAACAGTTACGGAGCCTTTCTAATGAAGCCTAAGGTGAGTTTAGTAGTTCAACAATACCTAATAAGCAAGTTTCTAGTCAGTTTTATCTCTAAAACAAGAACTCCAACGCAAAATATGGTAACAAAAAGTACTGATGGCATATTCTATTGTTAAATTCTCAAAAGCTGCGTAATTCCAAAATTAATCCAGGTATAGATTAGCACAGACACTGATCAAAAGGCCAGGAAACACATTTGGTCCCAGATGGAGAAGTTGAAGTAGACATTTTAAAATTGATATGGTAAATTCTGGCATTCCTGGGATATCTTTGTTTTTGGGAGAACTCAATAGTCTTTACAGTTGATGTAAAACATCAGAAAAGGTAGTAAAAAATGAAAAAAAAAATGAAATGAGTCATTAGAACTGACTAGACAGAACTAGAAAGTAAACTAATACAAGTTTTAATAATCTGACAGCTTTTTTTTAAAATTAACTTGTTCCATGACCTTATATTTAGATACCTTGTCATAACAGTTTGTCTGTCAGGCCGCACATCTATTAGGATCTTCATTATCTGAGGTTCAAATCCCATATCCAACATTCTGTCAGCTTCATCTAACACCTGTTCAGAAACAAGGTGATTTATTCCACCTAGTTCTTTAGGTAAGGGTTTCAGCAAGACATTACACAGCAGATGATTTTAATGGTAACAGTTTTAATTGCAGAATCCACCCTATAATTTACTGCAAAACCTGTTCAACTTCTATTTTACCTCCTCAATTTCCTTGACACTTTTTCATTGAGTAATTTGCAGGCAGAGAAAGAAAATCCACCCTTGAGAACACTTAAAGTCAGTGAAGAAAAAACAACTGTTTGTTTTAACAATAATTTGGTTGATGCCTAAAACTAAGCATGGAATCAAAAAAAACCAACAAAATCATAACCAACCAAACCCAGATGGGAACAACCCACACAACACACTTTCAATACGAAATTTTTTGTAATTTAAAGGGGAAATCTCATTTCTACCTCATTAGAGATCTTGTACAGGATCAAAATATCTATTATCAATTTAGTTTCTCATTAGAAGTGGGAAAAAAGCCAGAGCATACATTCTAGCTCACACTAGAACACCTCAGAACTCCCAGAGCTCAAGCTTGTTTCATCTGGTAAAAAAAAAAACCCACACCCTAAAGAGAACAAGTGAGCTGGAGGTGTGACTACAAGTCTTTAGAACAGATCTTATTTTCTAATATACATGTGTGAATTATTTCAGTCTCATACAAAGAAAGAAGACTGACATCCAAGACTTATTTATCTCCTTTAATTTATACAAACTATACTTGAAAATTAAAGTTACATTAATTGTGCTTTTAGGTATTGACATTTTCTAGTTACTTACGTAGAAATAGAAGACATTGATAACAATCCCTGTGTACTCTCCCGATTTTGCTATTCCATTATTTTCTGATATTATAGTAAAGGTTTTTAGTACATTACGTATGTAAATCTCTGAAATAATACCAAAATATCAACTGAGAGACAGAACACAAGAATTCTATTTTTTGATTTAATTCTCTTTATTTTCAGAGGGCTCATGGAGATTTCATTAACTACGTGCATTCCAATAGAATGGCAAGGCTGAAACGTGACTAATTTTATATACAGAGTTGGCTACTCTGCCCTTTTCAGCAGCAGAAGCTTTCTGTGCTATTAAGCACACTGGTACTTCACTGGAAAGGGAAAAGAAAGTATCTAAGTATGTCTATTAGATGGATCAGAGTAGTTGAAGTTTACTTTCCTAATTTCAGATAGCTGCCTAATAAAGATTAAAGAGTGTAATAGATGTAAGCAGATATCAGCATTACTTTTTTTCAAATGTCTCATAGCCAGGTGCAGGTTTATAAGCTAAGTGTTCCCCAACTGACAATCTTAGGTTTCCTATTATCTATAAATATTTACTTGTTTGTTAATATTGTTCATTTCAGTTCTATTTCTTGGCAAGGAATTCTTACAAGCCAGTTCTTAATGTGAAAATCTTTTCCTCTGTTTTCAATTAAGCTACTGGTAAGTTTTACACTATTTTTTTTTGTATTTGAAGAATAAAAGGACTACTCCAATCTACCTCCTATATCCTACTTCATGACATATGTATTTTTTAATATACTCTTTCTCCTATAGGCTTCCCAATCATTAATGCACAATTCCAATTTCATTATTTCTGCTTTATGAGAATAAGCTCCAAAGAAATAAGCACTCATGATGACTGATGAATGAATACTGATTTACAATGAACATAGCAAAACACAAAGCAATCTTCAAATGACATGTATTGTAAACAATCAAAAGGCTGTTTATGACAGGCTGCTGTTTTTCATGATTTCAGAAGTAAGACTGGGAAATTCTATCTTGAATAAATGGCTTCCTAAAAATCTGAAGCAAGACTGCATTTAGCTTGATGGTTCTGTCAGGCAAGAAGAGAAATTCCTACCTCCAATTCACTTTGTGTACAGTATCTATTTAGAAATAATTAACTCTAACAGATTTCTTTGTTTTTGTGGGGTTTTCCTTTTGGTGGGAGTTCTTTTGTTTGGTTGCCTTTTTTTAACAAGCAATAATATCCCAGTGTCTGATCTTGGAAGACCTTTGGGAAGCAATTGTATCATACTAACAAGTAATAATCAGTGCACTTTGGGAACCTTCACAAAACTCATCAATATCTTTAAATGAAAACTGTAAATAAAGCTCTTCAATAAAAAGTGTTCTTCATACAAGCTGTTAAAGTTGAAATATAATACCCCTTTATTTTCCCTGAAATAAGGCTGCAAGATTAAATTATTTGTTGGCTGAAAACTGAGAATGAAACCCTGGAAACAGAAACTATCATATATTAAAAAGTACAAGAAACTAGAAGGAAAAGTATATGGTAACATTAAAAAACATAGAATTTTGGATGTCCAGTATTTCACATGGTACCTAAAGGAGTACAGCATTTCCATGAAGTCTGAGGCATGAGACATTAACCACATCACAAAACAGGGTTCTTGCACTGGTTTCAATCTTCTGGAAACATTTAACTGCTAGTGGTACAAGAACAAATGTTTTTCCTCCTGCTTTACATCATCATATTTTTCAATTTAATACTTAATTCTTTTTAGGTAGGTCACACTACAGCATATTCTGCATATACTGAAACATCTGATTTTGGTTCGTTACACACTGCTTTACAAAGCAGTGTGTGCTTGTAGCATGACCATACTTTACCTTGGCAGAAAGATTATTAATGTTTCTATAGGTCTCAGAAAGCAGGTTTTCAGGCCTGTTTTCCTCCTGCTTAGCAATTACTTGTTACTCTTTCACAAAAGGCTACTCTCTTGTCTTTCAACAATAATATTTTTTTTTCCAAGTGGCCAAATTTCTAACTTCTGGCCTTCCCAGTAAGCTCACAAGTATTATCTAGAATTGGAACTAACCTGTTACAGCATAGTGAGTATTTAACTCTCAGAGGGGAGCCAGAGTGGACAGAAACGAGGGCCAAATTGTCAAACTAGGCAACAACTCACCAGTTAGACAAGTTAGAAATAATTTGAATAAATTGAAGTATTTTACAAATACCAATGGTTTTATGTGTCCACCACAGGAAAAGGCAAGAATGAAATGGAGGCATAAGGATTAATACATGTTTACATGCCTATTTTCCCACTTAGATCAAAACAAAGCTAGTCCCCTAACATTTAAATATCTGTGTGATTCTGGTGCTTACTGCACAAGTTCTAGTACGAACCTGAGTCACGGTTAACCTATAAGAGAAAAGACAACTTCAGAAAGGCATTCCATCCACAGTAATTAATCCTGACAAAACAAACTTTAGAACACCAAACACTAATGAATTCAGATAACAATTCAGCATTTTTAAAATGCTCACTGTACTAGGAGGCTATTTTACTTTTTTCTAGGAAACATTCCATATCTACAATGCAATTATGGTAAGTTTAAACCAGCCCTCCAGCACCAATCTCAATGTTAAGTTGTATTGTAATCAAGACTTTAAAAGTTTAAGTAAAACTCTATTAAAGCTTAAGTTCAAAATGAGTCAACCATTTTCCAACTGGTGCATTACTCATTCCTTATTAGATACTTGCCAAGTATGTTATGCTCTTCAAATTTATGAAGTTGTTCATTTGAAGATCATTTAGTCTGCCCGGAGTAGCAATAACAATATCCACACCTTTGGTAACCACGTCTATCTGTCCTTTTCGGTCCCCACCACCATATATGCAAATACTGTAAAATATAATGTTTTAGAAGTAGTGTATTAAGTTTAAAACTAAAGTCAATCCTTTTAAAATAAATATCACCTTGTTGCTTCATTTTAAAAAGTATCACCTGGTTTTAACAAGAGGAAGGAATACAGTGTGACTGACACTCTCACAATAATTAATGACATTGAATAACACTCCCTCAACAGGTCAGCAATAGTTTTCTGCTGAAACTGCAGTGAAAGTAATCATGAAAGGAAGGAAGAACCAGAGCAAAGACAGGGATGGAATTACCACATGACTGAGGGCAAACGTGCCAGAAGATGGCTTAGCAGAAAAGATCTGAGCGGGCAAGAAATGAAACATTCAGCAGTGAAACCCCACAGAAAAGAAAGCCAGCTGTATGCTAAGAAGAAGGTAGCCAGCAGGCCAGCAGAGCTCATGGCTAGAACTCATTATTCCCCTTTATCTTGTGACACCGCACTTCAAGCATAATATCCAGTTTTTGTACCACTGGCCTCTATTACAAGACAGGCATATTCATACTGGAGCAATTCCAGCAGGCAGCTACCAAGACAGTCAAGAAGATTGAGTGCATGACATGAGGAGCTGGTAACCAGGCTCATTTATTCTGAAGAGGAGAAGGATCGGGAAGATCTTATTGCTGTTTACAATTATCAAATAGTGAGGTGTCAAGAAAACGCATCCAGACTCTCAGCTGTTTACACAGAGGGACAAGAAGCAAAAAGCTACAATACAGACAACTCCAACTATACAAGAAAAGGATTTTGACTGTGAGACTAGTCAAAACAGGCATTCTGAAAACTGGGAAAATATAAACTCTGGATTTATTACCCTCCCCTCCTCCCTTAACAAACACAGTTATTTTACTAGGTGAATTAAGTCAGAAGTGGTAGGACAAAAAAAATATTACTTAACAAGCAAGTGAGAAACAGGGTTACCTTTTAATTCCTTTGTATGCATACTTCAAACACTCTGCCTCCACTTGAAGTGCCAGTTCTCGAGTGGGAGCAAGGACTAACATTCCTGGCCCCTCACGCTGATCTTTGGATCTACAACAAAGCACATTTAGAATGTGGGTATATAAGGACTGGCAAAGTCCATCACATCTGATATCAAACATTTTATACTGTTCTGAACTTCCTTAGTACACTGCTGTTAGTGGAATCTAGAGTGACACATTTGGTCCTTATTCCACCAGTTTTATATTTTTTTTCCAATGTATGATTTTTATCACATGGGGGATGGGTGTGGGCAGAAGTATGCACAGCTAAACAAGTCAGACATTTGAGCAGTCCTTACATTGGTTGTGAAGTCAAGTGAATGAATCCAGGCATTAGGTATGCTAATGTCTTCCCAGTACCAGTCTGTGCTATACCAATGAGATCAATTCCTTGGAGTATGATCGGCCATGCCTGGGACTAACATAAAACAACAAATACCCAGATGTATTTTTTACTTTTCTCTTAAGCTTCAGTTGAAAAGTCATCAAAACTGAAGATATACCTGAATTGGTGTAGGCTTTTGAAAACCAACTTTTCTTATATTAGCCATAATATCAGGATAATGCTCAAATATATCTTCAAATCTACAAACAGGATTGGGAATGCAGCGCTTTTCACCTTCTTTTAAGTCATCACAAGTTATATTGTTATTTTCTTTCCTGTACAGAATTAAAGCAGTGCAATTGCTGTGAAGATTCTGAAGTTTTCATTATCTGAAAAAAGTAGAGCTAATACCAAAGACTGCCTTTCTTAACTTTTTTTAAATTCATGGCATAACAAAAAACAAGTTCAGGCTCTTGCACGCAACTGAATCATTCTTATAATTTTTAAGAAAGTCCTACTATAGAAACACTTCCCCTGGAGGTATCAATTACAATTATTTCCTATGAATGACTAATTTGAAGTTATATATGGTTATCAACATGAACTGTATTCCTGTCATATCAGATTACAATTATACTCTATTATGAATTAAGTAATTGTGGCAAGTTTTTAAATCTAAAGATAACCTAGAACTCAGAGGAATGGATTGGACTTCTTAGTCAGAATCCAATATTCTGACAAAAACCTTCCCCAAATACTTTCAGAGCAGCTCCTTGGATACTCTACAAAATGCAAACAAAAATGTAGAAAAAAGTGATCAGTAAGACAAGCTCCAAAAAAACTCCAAAACAACCATCCCCCCAGCCCCAGAGAAAACCCAAACCACAACAAAAATAAAAAACTACATTAAAACTGATGTTCCAAGGCTCCCCTCAGTTAAGAGATATTAATATGCATAAGCATATTAATTTCAGTCCTATACTCTTCTAAAGACTCCATTCAGTAAAGTTTTTTGTCAAGTGGGTTGTAAGCCAGGAAAAGAATGGACAATTCAACTTCCCCTCATGCTTACAGAATATTTTTTTCCAATTACTGTCTTTTTTCCATTAAAGCAAACAGATTAGATGAAATAGAAAAAACATTCCTTTATCACAGGAGTGCTATTCCTCAATATATGTTCTGAACCTAGAGAACAATGTTCTGTAATTTTGACTAGCTCCAACAATAACACATACATATACTTTAAGGAAACAGGTGTCAGTTCCCTGCTTTGCTCACTGTGGCAAAGGTTCTCTGGCATGCAAGAAAAAAGACACCTTGCAAAGAGAAAAGTAGTAAAAAGTTAATACTTCAATAATGTTCACCAACTTCATTAGAACTACTGAAAACGGTTACCGAGGCCTGAAATGAATCACTTGAAACAGATGATGTGTTTTCCTTGCGAAGTACTGATGTAGATTGTTGGATCAAAATGAATGGATAGTTAACTGAAGGATGTACTAACCAGGATGTACTTGTAAAGACAAGATAGACAGAAAGGAAGATAACAGCAATAGAATTTGAGAATTGTTCTGAAGATTATATTTGACTAAAATATATGGTCTGAAAATGGCAGCCAAGAGGTACTCAACATGTGAATAATCCTATTTGGAAGAACCTAGAAAATGTGAACATGCTGTCTCATGAGAGGCAAGAAACAGACAAAAGCCAAGTGAACTGTCTTGAGTTTTTTCTGTTCTGAAATTCAACCAGATCAAACACTTTTAGAGAAGCAGATAACCCCTAAAGTTAATTTTCCAAGCAACTAACAGTATCTCATCTGGTAGTTAGTGTTTCATTCCCAAGAAAGAGTTCCTAAGAAGATCTAAGTTATTACAAGATCCCAACATTAATGCTGCTGTCTCAGTATTTCACCTCCTACTTTCTAGGCTTTATACCCTAAAAGCAATTTTTGCCAAGCAGATGATTCCTTAAGGAAGTGATCTTACCGCCACAGTTCCACTTCTTCTTGTGACATAGATGCAGTCCTTGATGATTCTTTATAGAAATTTTTCTCAATTGGAGGCAAGTCTTAAACAATCAGAAAAGGTGAACTTGAATCAGCAAGAAATACAGATTCAGTGTAAGCCTGCTAAAGCTTAAGATGGAAATCCCAAAACACAGATAGTGTCTTGAACCAGGAGACTAGTTAAGTGATAAAGACTATTGTTACTCATGTCAAAGATGAAGGCTGAGACAAACACTTCGGTATCTGCAAAAGAGTCACCTCCCCACATTTCAAGTTCTAAAATAATTTCTACGAACATGTATAGTACAATATTTAAGAATTATCAGATTTCTTTTTCTGTGGCCAGATATAAAACGACATTATTTTCAAAGGCTGAAGTCAAAATACCAATTGAGTAACAGGTTTAAGTCTTCACACAACAATTACAGTGTTATCCATGACCATGCTGAGAAATGTTAACATGGTCATTTCACTGCAAATACTTAACTGGTTTGGACAGTGAAAGATTCAGTTATCTCAAAGCAAAAATTAAAAACATGTAAGCATTCAACAGATTTACCACATAAAGACAAGTATCACACAATCAAAATTTTAAAACTAACCTGCCCACTTCATAGCTTCATATTTAGCTCTGTTTTCTCGAAGAGAGTCCCAGTCAATCAGTGATTTCCTTGTGTTATTTTCAGGCTTGATAGTGTCCAAGGTTTTTCCTGCAGAGTTAGTAGCAATGCTGCTGTTTGACGGAACCTGTTGCAGTGTGTGGGAGAAATCTCCCCTCAAAACAAACACCTTATTTTCTTTATCTATAGTAAGTAAGGCCTCATATATTTGGAATACCCATGAAACATATAACTAGAAAATTCTTCCCTAGGTCTCTGCCCTGAAGTATTACTGAAATCTGTATAAATTCAGTTCTGATTAAAAAAGGGAAACATTTCAACCTCTTTGCTACTTAAAGAAAGTAATGACAGGTTCTGAAATGCTGCTCCTCCAGATGTAATAAGGCTTGTTGTGCAGCAGGCTTTTCAAAAACTTGTGAATCCAGCAGATGACATGCAGGCAGAAAATTTTAACAGCTACAAGAGCAAAGTTTACTTCTAAAGCATCCAATAACATCACAATAAAGTTAGAGTCTAGTTATATTCTATACTTCTTTTTTGACAAGGCAAGTAAGAAAGTAAGGTTTTACAGTGAAGATACAAATGGCAACAGAACTATGTGGAAAACTAGTGGAAAAGCAGGAAACACAGGGAAAACACAGTCACATACTAAGGAAGTGTTAACTATTTGTAGTCTCTTGAAACATACTCATGCACCTTCTGAGACATTTCTAAAAACAAAATGCAGAATGACCCCATTTCTTATTCTAATGCTGGAACACAGCTCTTGGATACCTTCTCCATCATCAGTTCCTCAGATCAACAACTATGGATGGTGTTTGCCTGTGCAAAAAACTGTTGGGAGCACAGACAAGACATACCAATAATATAAGCAGCATCTCAACATATAGTAATTAATTATATATCCACATAACAGACAAAATTAACACACAGAAGCCTAGTAAAGCCAGGCATGAAGTACAACATCAAATCTTAAACATTAACGTCCCATGAAAGTAGTAAGATGTCAGTACTGCCCATGCTATGATCAGGATTTTATAGGCTACCATTACAAAAGCTTACTTAATTTTAATATTCCACAGATACTACATTAACACTTACACTAGAACAAATACTGGTATTTTGAAGGAATCAGACTAATAATGCAAGAAACCAAGTGCTATAACATTCTGCATCCATTAAAATTGCTGAAAACACACAGGAAGCCTGGTATTTGGGGCAGGGGGAAGTGGAAAACTGTCCATAGCTGAGAAAGGAGGATGTCTAGGTATTTCTGTTTTAAGTAAGTATTCTACTGTGCAAGAACAAAGTAATTCACTTCGTAAAACACTAACATAAAAACACTCCAGCAGACTTACCTGTCTCAGTCCAACTCCTGTTGTTTTGTCCAGAACTTGCAACAGCATTTTCAATTAACATCTTGGCTTTGTTTTGCACAGCAGTGCTGCCAAAAATCTTTACTTCAGCTTCATAGGTTCCTCTTGTAACCTACGTTCACAAAACGTTACGGAGTTTTTTTTAATACTGCAAAGACAAACATTATCCAAGAACTCATACTGAAACCCATATTTGATTCTCTTTTTCCTGGAAATGTAACTTCTTGTCTCAGGAAAATGCCCCCTAATAATTTTTTTCTAAAAGAAAAGAAGTATAAATGCATTACTTACGGAAAAAAATCAGTAATTATTTCCCATTGTCACATATAATTCAAGTTGCACCCTCAATTCCACTTCTTTTTTACCAATTCTTGTAAAACAGTGGAATTATTAGAGCTACTGCAACACCCTTCAGCTTCCTGCAATAACTGGTTTACATGGAAACAAAACCAAGTATATTCCAAAGAGAGCCTACGTCTTGATGATACATGGTACCTTTATCCTGGAACCCGAAGAATCCTCAAGTTCCTTAATTTTAGCTCCGCCCTTACCTGTTATAAAGATACACACCAAGTATTACAGAGATTTAGGACAAACTGCCAAAAACTACATCTTAATTACAAGTATTTTGGTTGTGACCAAAACCCAAGACCTTCATATGTGCACGTATGTACAAAGACACGAACTTCTGACAGCGAACTGATGGAAAATGTAGGCAACTGTTTTTGTCAATTAACCAAGCGCAAGGTGCGTGTGTAGGGGAAGGGCCCTCAGTTGCAGGGATGGAGAAGTAAAACCAGCTCCGGAGACTGCCACCCTTCGGGAGGGGCTCCAGCCCACTTGCAGACTGCTGGTCATGAGAAACAGACGTCAACCCAACCACTTTCGGGAGGAGAAGTTTCCCTGGCGATTGGGAAAAACCCTGCAAAAGCACCCTGCCGTGCCCAGGGGAGAGAGAATCGCCAGGGGACGGGGCCAGAGCGACGAAGGCGGGGATGCGCTCCCTGGGGACACATCCCCGGGGACACGGAGGGGGCGCCGGGTGCTCTCCCGCTGCCCCGCCGCGACCTCGGCGGGCCAGGCACCGGGGGGCGGGGGCGCGCCCCTCATTACCTATGAGAGCCCCGACCAGCGCGCTGTCGAGGTGGAAGCACAGAGGCGCCTCAGTGTTCCCAGCCCGGCCGCCGGCACCTCGGGGCGGCNGATCGGGGTGGGCGCGGCCCTGGGATCGGGGTGGGCGCGGCCGCGGGATCGGGGTGGGCGCGGCCGCGGGATCGCTGAGAGCAGCTTGTGACCGTGCACCACTGCGGCACTAAGTGCCATGTCCAGTCTTTCCTTAAACACCTCCAAGGGACGCTGACGCCACGAGCGCGCTGGGCAGCGCATTCCAGTGTCGAATCGCCCTTTCAGTGAAGTAAGTGTCCAACATAAACCTCCCCCGGTGCAGCCTGAGACTGTGTCCTCTTACCGTGTTGCTGGTTGCCTGGGAGAAGAGGCCGAACCCCACCTTGCTGCACCCTCCTTCTGGGTAGTTGTAGAGGGTAACCTTGAGCCTCCTTTTCTTCAGGCTGAACAATCCCGACTTCCCTCTGCCACTCCTCGTAAGACTCTTGCTCCCTTCCCCAGCTTCATTGCCCTTTTCTGGACCTGCTTCAGCACCTCAAAGTCCTTCTTGCAGTGAGGGGCCCAGAACTGGACACAGTTATTGGGGTGCGGCCTCACCAGTGTCAATACAGGGGGAGAATCACTGCCCTGGTCCTGCTGGCCACTCTGTTTCTGGTGTTTTCTGATTTTCCTCTGTCCCTGCTCCTCGGCTGGCCCTGGGTGTGCTCTGCTGAGGAGGAGGTGGCACTGCTGTTTTAGGATGGAGGGAGCAACAATGAGGTCCTGAACTCATGGGAAGCCCTGGAAATCTGTAGGGTGGAGAGGGTAAGGCAGGGAGCCTCAGGGGAGGCACGGGAGTGAGGGTGGCAGTGAATAGTTTTGCCAGGTGTCCAGGCTGGTGTCATGCTGATACATCTCAATCTGATTTTTTTAAGGGAATTCATAATATTTAATCTCAAATGAAGCCTTAATTATACTTTAATGGAGCTTTTATGTTCACTATGACTGAAATGCTGATACAATACTGGACACAGAATCACAGAATGGCTAAACTTGAAGGGGCCTCGGGAGGTCATCTAGTGCTACGCCTCTGTTCAAGCAGGGCCACCAAGAGCCAGTTGCCATGGTGGCTTGTGATGTTCACCAAGGATGGAGATTCCACAAACTCCCTTGGTAAACTGTACCAGTGCTTGGTCACCATCACAGTGAAAAGAATAGACAAACCCAAGCCAAAACAAAAGAGAGTTAACATCAATTACAACAGAACAGTGCTAAATGGGGGTTTAAATTTCCTTTTTGCCAGGGTCCTGTACTCCTATTGTACAGAGCTGAACATTGAACATTTAGGTATGTGTCTTTAAGGATGCACATCGCTGCCTGTGCCTGGCATGGCATGGCCATGTGCCAGGTAACCCAACAGGAAAAACTTCTCGCTGCAGTCTTCTGACCCTTCCCTACTACCTCTGCCCACACGTGAAGCAAGGCTGCCTGGTTTAATACAAGAAGAGTATGCATACATTTGCCTTTTTCCCTGACCTGTGTTTATTCTTAAGCAGAACTTAGCAGTGTTCACATAATGTGTGGGTATAAATGGCTGACATGGAAAATCTGCCTTTCTGGCAAATGGATCTTTAAATTTCAGTATCTAAGAGTACATTCATCAGAGAGGCAGGAGATCATCTGTACATGGAGATATCCCTTCTGATTTTGAAGACAACATAGAGGCACCACAGCACAGGCTCTTTATGTTTAGCGTTTTACACTCAGTTACTGAGGGTTGTCTTCAGCAGGACTGTGGGAACAGCACAGTGGGGAAAGAAAATGTGTCATGAATGAGTGTTTCAGGTTTGGTGCAGTAGCATTCTGGAGTGACTTTCATGGTTGAACACAGATAAAAGGGCTTCACCCAGGCCTCAGATTAAACTGAAGTGCCTTCCATGAGGAATCCTGCTCTCTGCACAGGCCCCTGATTGCTAGTCCTGCATCAATTGCCATTTATCTAACAAGGAAGGCAATAATAACTTCCACACTCATTTTCATAGAGGTGCTGCAACATTAAGTAAACTCTGCTGTGAACAGTTACCAGAAACTGAACATGTCAGACTGGTTTCTCTGCAGTTTATTCTAATAAACTTCCTTTGTGGTGTTTTCGTCCATTTAATTAAAAATTACAAAATTTCAAAAGGAAAAAAATGGGCAAGTTTATTTTTTTTTCTTGCCTGATATGTGGTCACAACATACAATCTTTTATGTAAGGAAAAAAACCAGTAAGCATGGTACTTTTCAAATAATTTTTATTAACAACAATATGGATTCAACTTTGTCAAGAATTTACAATTAACATTGTAATGTACTGGCTAATGTTGTTGCAGTGTCAGTGGAAGCAGTCATCGTGCCTTCTAAGCCTGCTACAAAACTGTCTTTTTGTCTTTCAAAGAAGTCAAAAATGCTTCCAATAGCAGATGATATTGTGTATGTCTGAAATTGTCCTGGGTGTGGCCACAGCTGAATGAATGGCCACATTTGCATCCAGATGAATGGACAGGAAAATATTGCATGCTTCCACTGACGTTGCAGGGGACAAGTCTTGTTTCAAAAAGTAATTAACCTTTTTTTGACAACGAGAGCACTTTGTGTGATGTTGTAATCCATTTGAATTAAGTCAATTAACACACTTGGAAAAAAAATGTGAAGCAGAAATATCTGGGACAAATTCTTCTCTGACCTGTATTTCATTCAAACCTAGTGAATCCAAAAGGATTGCCTGACATATGAGTCAGAATAAAAGTTGGCCCAGAGAGGCAAGTTCATTTCTGGTATAGGTGGGTTCAGTTCCTTTAAGGTCAGTGGAACTGAGCCTGGTTATCCCAACAGAGACTGAGCTTCACCCAGTTGGGCAGTGAATTCATTGAGGTCAGTGAAGCCATCCAAGGATGAATTTACCCTCAGGTGTTTAAACCCTTTTTCATTCCTTTGCTGTAATATTTTCCTGCTTACTCCAATTTTCTGGTTATTTTCATTTTCTCTGTGCTTTTTGAAATTGTCCCTTCACTTCTTCCCTTTTTACATCAGTACTTTGTGCGTTATTTTTTTATATAGTCAATGTGACGTGGGTAAATTCAGCTAAGTATTAGTTTCCTCAGGAAATAACTGGAATATTACCATTTTCACTTTAAACAGATGCCCAACAAAATCAGGATTTGAATCTGAGTTCCCAATTCAAGGAAAATTCTTGAATTTCATAGAATGAATGAATTCCATAGAATTTTTGCTTGAGTAAGGATTGCAGGTCCCAATCCAGAAATACTACTGTACATCAGATGTTCTACTACACATCAGCCATTCAGCATGATTTGACTTATCACAGAAAAGCAGGTGAATTACTCATCACCATACTATAATGAGAGCAGTCACTCTAATAGGATTATCTCAAAACATATGGAACAACTGTGGGCACTGTGAATAAAAGTGTATGATCTTTGCAATCTTGAACCCTAGGCTAAAACATCATATTTATATTTAAATAAAAAGTATAGATCATATAAGCCAGGAGCAAATACAATTTTTTAAACAAATAATTATTTGTTTAAACTATTAAACTATTCAGTTCTCTCTTCATTCAGATAGAATAACATGCTGATCAAAACCAGTTATTTGGATAATGCTTAATTCCTGAAGCTCTTATTTAAACTCAAAATCTCTCTTCAGACAATCCTCAAGTGGATTGTAAATCAGGAAAAAAAATTGTCCTTTGTCCCAACTCATGAACAATTCTTATTAGTTGTCATGAACTGGACTTTAATAAGCAGCTCAGGACAAGACTTGAAAAGCCAGACAGGCTCTTCTTTTGTGAAAGCAATGAATGACTGTCAGTCATGACACTGTCTTTTAAAGAGAGCGCATAGAAACAGGAAACTCCTCATGAGAAAATATGAGCAAAACTTATAAAAATCCAAACAAACAATTCTTCCGCTTTAAGATTTCATATATTCACTACTCTTTCTATTTCCTATCAATATTATGTTAAAAAAAACCCCTACACGATAAGACTTGCAGCTGCAAAAATAATAATGGTGAGCGTAAAAGAAAACAAATTAGGATTTTAAACCATAATTTGAAAAGATACGATCTTCTGGATTTATTAGTACTTTGTAAAGATATTAACATTTTCATACATAATTTATAGAACTCATTCTTTTGTGCACAAAATTGTATTAAATAAATTAACTTAAAGTTAGAAGGACTCAAGCATGTAATTTAAGGCAAAAATACCAAGTTTCTGTGAGATAAATTATCAGCAGAACCCAAGGCCCTGCTTCTGTGCAGAATTGGTACAGACAGGGCCAATGCTCAGTTCTCCCATTGACGCCTTCTGGATGCAATGAGGTGCAATCATCTGCTCACACAGATGAAGGTGAAAGAGTGTTGTCCAATTCATGATGCCTTGATTTTTCCATCTCCTTGAGGAGGGGAAGGGAGTTTCATTACAGACACACAGTTGCCATGTGCCCAATCTCTTTCTCCTTAACTAAACCTAACTGCATGTTTATGCTTAGGTCAGCAGGAGGCTTCATGTGAAGGCATGAAAGGCACCATAAACAGTTAGGGAAAAGGAAAAAAGAAACCCCAAACAAACAAACAGCAACAAAAAAAAAGATTGTAAGTTTTTAAATTTTCAATACTTTAAACTTACAGATCTGTCTGGATAAACTGCAGACATTCAAATAAGTTAATAGTTAAGTGAACTGAGATGTGAAAAAACCCCATATTTATCCTCACAAAATTACTGTTGTAATCAGGCTTTAGTATGACCAGATTGCACATAAAAGAAAACAGGAAAGGCTGAACATAGTAAATTATATGGCAAATCAGCAATGAGGAAATTGTGCTTCAAGGTGTCTTTCAGATTTAACAACTGAAGTTTGCTCTGGCGTAAGCCATGGAACACAGTGGACCATCCGTGGACCCCGTATAATGACACAATATATACACTTTACAGTTTGCATGTTCTTTCACATAATAAAGTTGTCATGTAACATCCAGGAATACTTCTGTAAAGGAAATATGGAAGCAGAAGTTACAATGGTTTCATAGTAAACAGATTAGGTCCTTCACAATACAATCTACAGCATTTAGCCATGGTTAAGACTGAAGTGATGTTTTTAATGGACATAGTTCCCAGTGGGTCTGGGCCTTGAGAAAACACTGCCCTGAGTGAGCTGGCACTGGCACCCCCATACCTTTGGTATTCCTGGTGCTAGAGGGAGGTTGAGCCCAAGCCGGGTTGTCTACAAGCCTGTGGTGCAGGTGGGGTGTAAATCTCGGGGGAGGCAACACACAGAAACCTCATTCAGCTGGGAAGAGTGAAAGCCTGATTAGGCTCTGCAAGAGTTCTCCCAGTGGCAAAGCTGTGTTGGGGGTGTGCAGAGAGGCACTAACACTGCTTCTGCATCTCAGCTGAAGTGAAGTGTAGGTTAGGGTAAGAAAAAAGAGGATGTATCAGGCAGGAATGCTCAGTGTGATGTAGGCTTTGAATTTGAAAACTCAGGTTTTCTGAGGAAGGAGTCTGAAGTCCTGTCTTGGAAAGTTCACAAAAAATGACTGCAGTTGGGACAATGTTGAGCTCTAAGAGTGTTACCACTTTCCCTCTCTCTCCTCACCATTTCTTAAAAATGCAACAAACCCTTGACTTAGGGTTTTTTTTTGTTTGTTTGTTTTGTTGTGTTTTTTTTTGTTTTTTTTTTTTTTAAGTTAAGGTGGTCTTATCTACTTCTATTGCCTACATGACTTTTTTTTTTTAACCTTTCTTGTTTTATTTTCTGGGATGAGTTCGCTTCCTGCCCATCTAAATCTGTATTGTTATTTATTTGTTTTCCTATTGATTCTATTGTATTTCTCTCTCCCCTGTTCTGTCCTCTTTAGTTTTACTCTGTATGTCAGTTCCTTGTTTTCCTCCTTTCCCAGCCTTATGAAGTGCTGTCATAGTATTAGGTTGAGACTGCAAGGAAAATTGCTAAAATTTCCACAGAAGGAAATATAGCTTCTACAATAAAGGCAGCGCCTGCTTCTTTCCCTCATCTACTGCTGCCAAAATGGTTCAGATTCACAAGACAGCTGGGAGGAGAGATTCCCCTGAATTTTCAGTGTAGCCGCCCACATTATCCCCTTCTGTGGTCAGTCCCAATCCTTAAAATACAAACTTTTTGTAGCAAAATAGTGTTCTTTTTATGAAGAACAATGTGATAGTGGTGTGTCAGGTACTTCTGCCACAGCACTAAATCATCCAAACTTGGATGGATGTTAACCTACTGTTTTTCAGAGCTAAAAATAGCTGATTATTGATGAACAAATGTGTGTATCTCACAACTGTCAGCCATTTCTAAACCCCATTTCTAGCCATATTACTAGTTTCCTTGGTACCTTGCTAGCAGCTGTAGATAATTTTTTTTGTTGTAAACATAAACTATCATCTAAATCAGGACATTATATATATATATATATATATATATATATATATAGTTAGTTCAGAAGCAAAGTGCTTAAACCTTACAATTTTTACTTCTGCCCTGTAGAAACGGCACTAGGTCTAAATGCTTGAATTTTTTGTTCTTGTTTTTTTTTGTTTGATACATCCTGCAGCATTAGCTTTGTAGGCAACTCGTTATTTAAACCTACTGTACTACATCAAAGGCTGCTGTACTGTAGGTGTGAATTTGGATGTTAACCATCACTTAAACATGCATTTTCATGCAAGTAGGAAATATGGGCTCATTCAACTGCTTTTGCAGATTCATCCTGATTTTTGTGATTTTTTCTGATTAAAAAGGCTTTCAATACAGTTCATGCTATGATATGTATGACTAGAGGAATGACCCAGCCAATGAAGAAAGCCAACAGGCTGTTATTTAAGTTTAACATGGAGCAGATTGAGTGCTTCTGTACCATCCCCTGTCTTGCAGATACTTTGAGATGATCTTGATATTCCAGTCCTTAGAGAGTCAGAAGAGAGAGCTGTTTCCACTAATGGGCGCGAGATGGCTTCAGTAGTCTCTGTTCCTGCCTCTGTCTCCAACTCTTCATCAGTTATAAATAATTTTGACTCCCTCCATTTGGAGTACATGTCTTGACTACCTCTGGAACCACTGGAGTCACTGCCAGCAATCTGTATATTCAGTTCTTCTGTTGACTGTATAAGGTTTTGTACAGATAAAGATTTTCCTAAGTCCATTTGCACCACAGGTTTAACTGAGAGTAAAGGTTCCCCTTCTGTATCCAGGCTTTTTCTCCATGTGAGATCCTTTGTTGCACTGGGCTGTGCGACTTGTCCATTATCCTTTGATGCAACAAGGCAAGCGGTGACATTGGAAATATTTTCCTGTGTGGTTACAGGAATAATATGAATGGGCTCAGGCCTATTGATATGCTTTGTTGATGAGAAAGGTGGTATTTGTAATGTTGTCGGAGTTACTGGCTTAGTTGCCTGGTTTATTTGGTTTGATGTATTATTAACTGTTGCAGGTCCATCATTTGGCACTTGTGTTGCTTGACTATGAATAGCTGGACTAAAAGCATAGTAAGCCTGAGTGCTAAATTCATTTGGTGTCAGTATAAGCTGTAGGCCACGAGGCAGATTGGCACTAGCTGATCTGGATACACATCCACTAATTTGTGCAGAATTAGACAAATCTTTGCTGTCTGATGGACTCTGATAATCAGAAGTCTGCTCACACTCAAAAGCTGGCATTTGAAATGAAGCCAAAGTGAGTGCAGATGCAGATCCTTTTCGCAAAACTTGTTGATAAATATCTAATAGACAGTCCAGTTTTGACTCAATGGATTGTACCTACAGGAAGAGAAGAAAATGTCAACATTAGTGCCAAATACTAATTTAAAATATTTGGAACCCAAGCAAAGGGAAAATGGGACTGCTGAAGAGAAAAACAAAGGGAGCTTGGTGTATGCTATTGACCCTTGAAAAAGAATGTCAAGAGTCATGTATATTTTTCATAAGCAAGCTGATAAAAGGGAAAAAAGGGTTAAGGTAATATGATTCATATAAATTTTATTTCAACATAAAAATGAAGCAGATATTAAAAAAAAACAACACTCTACCTGTTTCTCCACTTTGACCACCCGCCCTAACATGCTGAGGTCATCTGTTGTCTCATTCTCTGCAGGATTCTTTTCTCTGCTTCTTTTATCTGCTGTGATTTGCCCTTTCCCAAGAATTTGGTCAACGCTGTGAGAGAAATCAAAAGCTATTATGATTTCTGAAACCGGTGATGATATGGAAGTGTTTGCTATATCCATACATTAAAAATTAAAATCACAGTACTTCAGAAAAGCACTTGAAAAAGAAGACAAACATAATTTTATGAATTAAGGAAAAAAAAACCACCAAAAGAAGTGATTTTTTGAGCATTTAAGACTGCTTTTCTTTTTTGTTGGCACTAACCAGGGCCCAGAACTTAGCCATCATCTGGGAGAGCCAGGGCTAGACCTGCTGAAAGAGGGAGAAGGGTGGTGGCCTCTCCAGCAGCCTGATGTTGTGGAGGAACAGACATAACGGTGCCACCTCCAGCTCTTCCCTCCTAACAACAGTATCCAGCCCTGGAGGAATTGTCAGTCTGAAGCAGGAATCTCAGCCCTATGCTGATAATGATAAATATGATGCAATTTCCAACACACCCCTTCACACCCCCCCCCCCTTAATTACTATTGCTGGGAATCTATAACACAAAACCTACATAAGTACTGCATTACCAGTAGTTCCCAATTTCTTTTATGTGAAAAAAGTCTCGAATGGGAGAAAAGCAGTTCTCAATGTCTTCTCATCCTTTTGTCAGCCTCCTGATTAAATTCCTTGTTTACAAATGGACCTAATAGATAAAGGACTACATTTTCTATTGTTCAGACTTCCATTTTCTGAGAACAGTTTAGATACATATTTTTTTGTTTGGCTTTGCCTACAATTCAATTTCTGGCTCAGCTGTGTTCACAGAAAGAGATACTGTGTAACAGAAATGTTAAACTTGCCAATGCACATTATGCAGTGCATGACATTAGATGCTTATGCAGAGTGGAACTAATTCTTTCCTTACCGTGACTGAAGACTCTTAATCCTGCATAACATGTCTAGATGACCTGCTGAATACTGTTCAATGACATCTTTGACATCATATGGGCGAAGTGTTTCCTTAAACTTTCTCTTTGCAACATGAAATTTCATAATTCTGTGGGGGAAAAAGCATTTCACACGTTAATTTTCAACAGTTGTGAAACAATATGGTATATTTTACTGACAGAATTTGATAGCTAATTTTTAAATGGAAGGTATTTTCAGTACAGCTTGTGCAAACTTTTACATAATTGTTTGTGTAAGTACAAATGTGCAGGTGCAAATGCACTATAGCTGTCCCTTTGAATTGTTGTTTAAGAGAGATCAGGTAATGCTATTTGCAACACTATAGGGCATGTTTAGTATATCACTATATACTTGTTTGGCTTTTTTTATGTTAGCTGCCTAATATGAAAAGTACTGAAGTACATGCCTAACTTAAACCTGGGACTAGTTCCACCGACTTGGGGTATCCTGTAAGTTACATTTGTGCTTAAGCTACTTCTGTTCTTTATAGAGAAGAGATTCCTCAAATGAATGGATTGCACAAACATAAATAGTAGTATCCTTTTACTGGTGTTCATTTTAAGTTCCTTGCTCTCTACTTTTATTAAAAAAATAAAATTAATTTTATGCACCCATTTGATTTTTCATCAGCTTTTATTTTTTTTAACTAACATTCAGGCCTAAGTATTTAATTTATTTACCTGACTTAAGATCAAATTTTGCAGGCTAAAGAGAATTTTCTTGTTTCGCCTCTACTGGAATCTATGGAAATGATTGCTTAATTAGCATTCATGATTTTTCTCCATGAATTTGACTGCAGAACTGTAAATTTCAGATAACAGTAAATATCCAAAATTGATGAATGGCATATGTTTTTTAATATTAAACTTTCACAAGTTTCTGTGATATCTGAACATGTGATGTCCACTGAGTAGCTCTCCTTAGAATGAAAAGCTTGATATTAAATTGAAAATTTTAAATAATAGAAATGAAAATTCAGAAAGTAAAAAACAGATGATTTTCCAGATCAGCTGATAAAATCTGAAGTTTTCCTTGGTTTACATAAAAACTGCAGAAGAGAGAAAAGTTCCATTCAAGAACTGGGAGAGAAGCCAAGGGATCAGGTGTGTTAGCTATTCTGATCTGTGCAACAGAGCTTACAAATTCCCATTAGGGCCAAACTGCTGATATTTGCTATCTATTGCAGTTGAAAAACCAGAGACAATAAGTCGGTATCCTATTCCAAATGCCAATATTTCATGTTAATATATTTCTTCTGTGTTTATTATAATATATGTTTAGCAGCTCTAAGACCATCAATTATAATAAAAACCAAAACATGGCTCTTACTCTCTGATAAAAATAGATTAGTAGTGTTTTAGTGGAATTTAGAAAAACCACGCTTCATATAGTTAGGACAGGCATTATTATAATAGGTATGTAGAGTTAGATTGATAGTATAGAGTGATCCTCTACTGATTTTTGTATCATATGTAAATATTCTTTCAAACAATGTCAGCCTTTTCTCTCAGTGCTTAGATTGTTGATATTTCCCATTCTGTTAACTTTCAGGTAAAAATGAGATTATTTGTCACTGGTATAGAGCTTGAACTATGATTCTGATTATAGAAATTAAAAATGGAAATGGTCTGTTAGGAGTAGTTCATCAGCTTGACAGCTCAGGACTGATCTCCATGCAGTTTTAAATGTATGAGATGATGCACTTTTCTCTTTTTCATTGCCAGTTGGTTCTGCAGACCAATGGCATCTTTTGTAATCTGAAGGCCTCTGAAGCTGGCATGAATCTGGGATGCAGATTTTATTTTCTTTTAGCTGTCAAGTGATGCCAAGATGTTTGGTTTATAAGACCCTGACAACCCAATCTTCTGGAATTTATTACTTTATTCAGATTACAAAGAATAAATGATGTAGCTGACATAAAAGATGTCAGCTTTAATATATTTTTTATATAATTTTAATAATTTTGCTGTTATTATTATGTTTTGGTGGTCACAGTTTTTTACCTCATGCTCTTGATAAAATAAAACTATGAAACTCTATTAAAAAAGTAGAGTCAGAGTATTAATGGCATAATTGAAGACAACTAAATTTACCACAACTGGGTGATTTTACAAGAGAGGAGACAGAAGACTAATTGTTATTAACAGCCATGGAAGTTTCTTAATCAGCATGCACGAAAGTCTTCATTACTGCTTTGCAGCTT